>JAHDVE020009371.1:0-93639 GCA_022606495.2 Halesus radiatus
CATTATAGTGTATTATAATAAAACAAATAAAAAACTTTTTTCCACTTTAATTTTTATTTGACCGTAACCGGGTTTCAGCTCGTTAGGACCAGTCTGAAGATGGCAGTGGAAAAAAGTTTTATATTTGTTTTATTATAATATACTAAAACTTTAATTAAAAAAAAATACATCATTCAGTTTCGATGGGTATTTTGGTCTTAAATCCAAAATTAAGTTATGTATGAAACAGGCAGCGCAGCCGTTCCTCTTAAGACTTGGAAAAACCTCACCCCCCATAAACCTGGACACACCCTTATTAAGTCACCAAACGTAGCGAACCACTTGGGGTGACCTATGGTAGGGGGGTTGCTCTTCCATTAAATCCGGGACGGCGGTACCTACACCTGCCTCCCAAATTAAATCGCCCGGGTTGAAGGCAGTTGGGACTCTTGTGTGGTCTGAACTCTTATGCGGTATTCATATACAAAAATCATTTATCATTTCATACATAATCTACTGTTAACACCTGGACAAATCTCACCCCCATGAACCCGTGAACCCCTGCTAATTCACCAAACTAATCTAACCACATGGTGAGACCTATGACAAAGGTGTGGTTATCTATTAAATGGTTCCTGGGCAGCGGTACCTACATCTGCCTCCTAGATCGAATCTACCAGGTTGAAAGCAGTTGGGACTCTTGTGCAGTCGGGACTCTTGTGCAGTTGGGACTTTTGTGCGGAATTCTCATAGAAAAATCATATATCATTTCATACAAACTCTGCTGTTAAGACGTTCAAAAACTTAACCCTCATGAACCCGGGCACCCCTGCTAATTCACCAAACGAATCTAACCACTTGGTGAGACCTATGACAGAGGTGTGGTTATCTATTAAATAGTTCCCGGGGCAGCGGTACCTACACCTGCCTCCTAGATCGAATCTACCAGTTTGAAAGCAGTTGGGACTCTTGTGCAGTTGGGACTCTTGTGCAGTTGGGACTTTTCTGCGGAATTCTCATAGAAAAATCATATATCATTTTATACAAACTCTACTGTTAAGACGTGCAAAAACTTAAACCCCATGAACCCGGGCACCCCTGCTAATTCACCAAACAAATCTAACCACTTGGTGAGACCTATGACAGAGATGTGGTTATCTATTAAATGGTTCCCGGGCAGCGATACCTACACCTGCCTCCTAGATCGAATCTACCAGGTTGAAAGCAGTTGGGACTCTTGTGCAGTCGGGACTCTTGTGCAGTTGGGACTTTGGTGCGGAATTCTCATAGAAAAATCATATATCATTTCATACAAACTCTACTGTTAAGACGTGCAAAAACTTAAACCCCATGAACCCGGGAACCCCTGCTAATTCACCAAATGAATCTAACCACTTGGTGAGACCTATGACAGAGATGTGGTTATCTATTAAATCGTTCCCGGGCAGCAGTACCTACACCTGCCTCCTAGATCGAATCTACCAGGTTGAAAGCAGTTGGGACTCTTGTGCAGTCAGGACTCTTGTGCAGTTGGGACTTTTGTGCGGAATTCTCATAGAAAAATCATATATCATTTCATACAAACTCTACTGTTAAGACGTGCAAAAACTTAACCCTCATGAACCCGGGCACCCCTGCTAATTCACCAAACGAATCTAACCACTTGGTGAGACCTATAACAGAGGTGTGGTTATCTATTAAATAGTTCCCGGGGCAGCGGTACCTACACCTGCCTCCTAGATCGAATCTACCAGTTTGAAAGTAGTTGGGACTCTTGTGCAGGTGGGACTCTTGTGCAGTTGGGACTTTTCTGCGGAATTCTCATAGAAAAATCATATATCATTTCATACAAACTCTACTGTTAAGACGTGCAAAAACTTAAACCCCATGAACCCGGGCACCCCTGCTAATTCACCAAACGAATCTAAACACTTGGTGAGACCTATGACAGAGATGTGGTTATCTATTAAATGGTTCCCGGGCAGCGGTACCTACACCTGCCTCCTAGATCGAATCTACTAGGTTGAAAGCAGTCGGGACTCTTGTGCAGTCGGGACTCTTGTGCAGTTGGGACTTTTGTGCGGAATTCTCATAGAAAAATCATATATCATTTCATACAAACTCTACTGTTAAGACGTGCAAAAACTTAACCCCCATGAACCCGGGCACCCCTGCTAATTCACCAAACGAATCTAACCACTTGGTGAGACCTATGACAGAGATGTGGTTATCTATTAAATCGTTCCCGGGCAGCGGTACCTACACCTGCCTCCTAGATCAAATCTACCAGGTTGAAAGCAGTTGGGACTCTTGTGCAGTCGGGACTCTTGTCCGATTGGGACTCTTGTCCGATTGGGACTCTTGTGCAGTATTCACATAGAAAAATCATACATCATTTCATAAATACTCTACTGTTAAGACCTGAACAAACCTCACCCGCAAGAACCCGGGCACCCCTGCTAAGTCACTAAATGTTACGAACCACTTGAGGTGACCTATGGCAGAGGTGTTGGTTATCTATTAAATGGTTTCCGGGTGGCGGTGTCTACGCCTGCCTCCGAAATTGAATCTCTCAAGTTAGAAGCAGTTGGGACTCTTGTGCGTTATTCGCAAAAAATCGTCAAGATAGTGTTAATTCAACGAATCGTTCCGGGGCGGCGGTACCTATACTCGTTAAGAACCAGTTGATAACAAAGCACTCCGATTGGTTCATTTAAATCGTATCAACAAATGAGCACAGTGAAGAACCACGTGCACGCCTTTGATAAACACAGCGCCCTGATTGGTTCATTCAAATCGGATCAACAAAGGAAAAAAGTGTAAAATGTATATGTGATGGAAAAATGGGCGTGGTTTACAGCAAAATCTATGTGACGAAAGTTGATCTTTTGGATCAACGTTTATATGCCTGATTTGGTATTGGATCAACAAATTAGGGTGGATCAACAAATTCCTCCGGATCAACAAATTCCTGGCGTACCGTCGCGCCTGATCAACATAGTACGAGAGGGGATCTCTATATATATATATATATATATATATGTATATTCCGACCATAATACTACTTACTATTGTAAGAATGGTGGCATAAATTGATGTACTGAAAATGAGGATTATGTCATTTTGAATTAGAATGATGTATATCACATCACGTTACATTAAATACGAAATTATATAGTTAAATAATATTATGTAGGTACTGCCGAAGCGAGTAAAAAGCAATTATTTTGTACTAATTTATCGTTTCAAGAGCCGCCAATAACAAGTTCGGTGTTATCTAGAAAACCTGTTTAAAGCCAAAAATATGATCATAATATATTAACTTCTCAGAAGCTGGGCGTACTGTACAGAGCCTGCAGATACTTAGTACACAACTGCTGACCCTGTACAAATTGCACATGCACCCTATCGTAGAATTTGGCAGCTACCTCTCTGGTCGAGAGCCCCAAATTACTTGAAAAAACCCTTGACTCTGTGCAGAAACGGGCGGTCCTTTTGATATATCCCCATATCTTGACAAACGGATTGTAATCTTTGGAGCACATACGTCAGGTAAAAATGCTGTCCTTGCTTTCACAGTATTTCAATGGAAGATGCTCCGAGGAACCAGCGTCATTGATCCCTTCGGCACCGGTGCACAGTCGGGAAACACGACAAATTGGCTCCCAATATTTGTACACGGTCGACATTTGGCACATGAGAACGGGTCGCTTCTATGACTCGTTTTTGTATTCAACAGCTCGGCTGGGGAACGATATGCCGGCCTCTGTATTTCCTCCCAACTACAACATGGATCCATTCAAGACCCAGATTCACTCCTTTCTATCGTCTAAAAGACCCTACATACAGCATTCCCAAAGATGACATAGGCATTGAAGGAAATTATTTCCCTCAGGGCCCCCTGTGTGAAGTTACTATTAAAATATATATATATATACGTGTACATATATCTAAATGATATTTCATTGGATATTGTTGACAATAGTGATATCGTCACCTTAATTCAAATAGTCCATTTTGTCAACTTTACAGGAAAAGGAAAATACTTATAAGTTTTAGTGTTATTTACTATGAACCTACATACCATTAAATGTCCATTTTGCCCCTATCTAATCTCTTAATAATTAAAAATAATATTTCAGGGCATACCATTCAATTCCATTTTCCAATTCTACGAATTAATCCATTAACTTGATTTTACAAAAACCATGCAAAAGTTGCATGCTATTAGAATTAAGGTGACGATATATGTGATCTAACGGAGTCTTCTGTTCTTCGGGACATTTTACGCAGTAACGAGTACATATCTTCAAATTATCGGTTACCTGTTCACTATTCTTCCTAACGCTCTCAACTACAGGGTTACGCGCGATTCGTACATTTTTAGAAATTATTATTTTTACCTACTCACCAACTAAGGTAGGTATATTTTTTAGGTTTTTGCTTTTAACAATAATTATATTTCCCTAGTGATAATGATATGTCGGCATAGAATATTATTTAAAAGAAAAGAAACAAACACACTCTGTTACCTACCTACATAATTAAACAAAACTACATATGCATATGTATATTCTTGTCAATTTCGAAACTTGTTCTGTACTACTAGTTTTTTTGATAATATTATGTTTATTATATTTTTAAAAAGATAGTAGAACTTGCAGGTAGGCTGTATATGGCAGCTTACATGACTTATATTTTTTAATTATTTTAAAAATTATCGTAATATCCATCAGCTTGACAAAATAACCAACAAATTTTAAATATTTTTTTGGAGAAACGTCAATATCTTACAACATCATTCTGATTTGGAAAAACCACGTAAAAGGGCCATTATATTTCATATTTCGAAAGGATTTTTTCCATCATTATAAAGAGAAAACAAAAATCTTGTATTCTGTATTACTACATTCATTATTCTAAAAAAATGTGTCTACATAATAACTGCTCGACGAAGTCTCTAGAAATATGTAACAAATAAAATTTTATTATTTTTCAAAGAAAATGAAAGAGTTCTCGTGTTTTCCTGATTGTACTTTAAATAAAAATGCTTTTTTTCCGTTAATCCATGTCGAATTCTATGAAACACTAATATTATCACCATTCCATATAATTCACATAGGATCATTTTCAGAAAGAAAAATACTTCAACTTAACTAACAAATATTTTTAGCATTATGCGTTTTTTGTTAAATATTGTTTGTCTATGCCGTCACCAGTTACAAATATATATATTCATGCTTTTTATTAGCGGATATGATAAAAAGTAAGTCTCAGTCATTGTAAATTAATTGTATTCCCCAATTACCATGACAGGTACATCACATTATTATGTAATAATAAAAAACTAATAATAAACAATTCCACTATTTTCTGTTCTCAGAATAAGGTGTGATTGGGAATTTTGAACCCCCGGCACATTGATGTGTTCATCTAATCGGCCATCCGCACCATTGTGATTGTTTTGTCACTTGCCGCGGTTCACGTTAACTATCAATTCTCGACCCATCAGTATTTGGCTTAACGGTCTCTTTCTTGTGGAATATTATTTATAATATTTTCATTAATTTTACTCACCTTCGTATTTCAATTATTCAATTTTTTATTATTTTTTATTTACTGATACGGATACGGTATGCATAGCTCCCGCGAGCAGTCAGGCCATAGGCCCATTGTACTATCTCCCATTTTACCTTATTCCTTTGACAGTACCCGGTTTCTTTGATAAAGTTCATTAGTGTTGTCATTGGTTATTCGGCTATGTCTTCTACTATGGTTCCGCAATATGTATCTCCTGAGGTGGCAGTGTCCTGTTGTAGTCCTTCCAGTTCCCTCGGAGAGTTTATGTCCATATTGAGTTGTTGCCTGGGTCATCTGGGGTTAGGTCCGTTTATTAGTACTTTGGATTGTCTCATTCCGGGTGCCTTTTCCTGTTCCTTCCAGTGCTGGGATTTAACCGATCTTTCAATATGTAATTTGGTGTGGCAAGCTGCAACTCCTACGGCAGGCTCGGATCTCTCAAGCGGTGCTTCCACCTCTTTTCGTGCTAGTCCGTCAGCCTGCTCATTGCCTTCAATACCGTTATGCTCTAGAACCCAGATTAAGGTTATTTGATTAATAGTAGCCAGTTCTTCAAGAATAGTTCTGCATTTCATCAGTAGTCTGGAGTCGCATCAGTTACTTTTCAGTGCAATTAGTACTGCCTGGTTATCAAAGCATATGCTATGTTTATGATATGTTTTCGTCGTTATGATTTGAACATTGCGATGGTCAGATCGTAATTACAATATACGAAAGTTCCTAAAAATATTACACCTGATTCCTTTTAAGAAAGTTAACATTGCGTTTAATTTAATTTATCGAGTTATTTAAAAAATATGATTACCGAGGATGAGATCATATTGTAGAAATTTAAGTGTTCGTAAAAATATTACGCTTGATTCAATTTGTGTCTCTAAGAAACGCAAACATACGATACCAAACTGATATTAAACATGGCAAAACGAGCTCTCTATCATAGCAGGTTTTTTTTTTAACTAGCAATACAATTTTTTGCTGAGATCATCATTACGAAATTCAAAAGTTCGCAAAGATATTATGATTGAAATGTGCACGAACACCAGCAGCTGTAAGTAAATTGGCGAAACATCAATGAAATGGGCGTGCCAATGTTAAAAAACAGGGGTTGGTGTTTACCTTTACACGCGACTAAACGTCACGCGATGGTTATACTGTTTTTATTCATGTGTAATATATTTTTATGTGGTTTGATTTCGTATGTAATGATCCAAAATAAGCAATGCGTATGGAAAAAGTATTATGCCCGGTAAAATAGAGACACCGAGAATTTTAACAAAATTCTTAGGATAAACTAGGGAATGACATAAAAAATCTGACTAAAGGTCGTTCTTGTATATTCTTTAAAAAATATTTATAAATGATTGAAACATGATTTTTAATACAAATTGGCGTCACTAAAGGAAGCCTCCTCTCAGGGATATCGGTCCATGGCCAGAATTATTTCTCTTCCAATTTTTTACCTGCCGCAAAAACCAACATTTTTAGCCCAACGTGATAGTATCACGAAAAATAAAGTAAATGGATATTTTAAAAGGGTCAATTTGCTGGTACAAAATATCGAGCAAAATAATTCTTAACTACAAAAGGAAATGCAAAATTCCTTTATGTATTATTTTTTTTATAATTTAATGTAAATCAAATAGATACGTTACCTTAGACCGTAAACCTTTAGGTTACGATACGTTAATTTTGAAGCTACCAATAAAATTTCAGGTGAACTGACTAAACTACTTTGTGGCTTACCATAATTATAATATAAACAATTTTACGTGTTTATATTAAGTTAGTATATATTTATCTCTGAAGAAGAAACGTTGATTACGGAACCGGTAGAAATAATACTTAAATAAAGTGGTGTTTTACTAAGTAAAAATATTTTATTTTTAGTTTTCTCTTTTCTACAAGGCTTGCGCCATGCAATAAAATGGCCTTCCAACATGACCATCTCCTTCTCTTGCTTTTTTTAGCTAATTTTAATCATACCCTAGCCTCTTTGCAGCTTCACGTCAGTCGGGGATAGGTTCTAAAGCTGGATGCGGCGCTCGCAAACCTCTACGCGTATCGTAATCTCGTTTACAGAATAAACATATAAAACCTTTCATCTCTTGTAAAACATATTGTGCTTTATTAGTTCATAAGGCCCTACTATATTATGTTTCTCCATAAACCTAGAGTGGCAGTCCCCCTTATAACGAATTTATAAAAATTGCTGAATTTTATAACTTATGAACTAATTAGAGATCCACCTCTATTTTTATAATGATACCTATAACTTTAAATAAATATGTTTTTTTCATTTTAACTTTTTTATAAATTTCGTTGAAACCTCCTAAGCTTCTTTGAGCAGAGATAATAAATAACCAATATATTCAGTTTTTTCACAAAAACGATTTTTTATATAGGTGTTCTTGCGCAGTATATTTGCATCTTTACGTCCACGTAGGAAATTATCACCCTGGCGAGTGACCGACACACAGTTTCATGGAGTTGCTTGAAAACTTTCACTAACTAGGCCTATGGGTAAATAGTAAAGTTCTTCTAAATACTCCTTTTCCCCCTTTCTTTCCCTTCTACAACATTCATAATTCTCATCATATATCACAAAGTACTTTAGAATATAGAATAATTCCAATGCCTTTGTGTCGTTGGAAGTCTTGTGCGGAATCACATAAATAAAAATTACATATACAAAAAGGTTGATCACACAACTGAGAATTGAGGGTGTTTTGTCTCTACACGAGATCGGTACTTACTCGTTTCAGGTCACCTAACCAAACATTCTTCTACTTCACCTCCTCCCTCTCACGCACTTTCATCAACCTTATAGCATTCCCCTTATTGGGATGGCCATAGATCCACCCGACTCTGGTTAGTTGGAATTCAGGCGTGAAATAAACAAGATTTTTTTTTAATTTATTCATTTTTTCGAGCTCATCGTATAACAAGGGTCAAGATACTGCACCTGTCTGACAAGGAGAACCTTACAAAGGTTACAAAGTTTAAAAAGTCTACAAAGTTTACAAGGTTTACGGTTTAAAATCTACAGTATAATGTTATAGTAAAATGCTTAAATCATCAATTGAACATTATATCATATTTAAAAGAATTTTTTTTTTTAAATTGATCTGTCTTGGCTAGTGTTCCAATTCTTAATGTTCAACATATATTTATTGTAATTTGTGTTCAGTTTAATGGCCTGTGGAAGTATATATATATATTTCTCATATAACTGAGTATTATCTATCTCTTTGTTAGATCTGTACCTATTCAGTTTGCAACGAGATGAAAGCGATTTCATAACTCACGTCATCTGATTAACAATCTTATCTTGCTTTGTCCGTGCTTTTAATTTATTTGCCATGATCCATTAGAGGGCTCACCCACTTATCCCAGCGCTCGTCGTCTCAATGGAAACTGATCATCTCAGGTGATGGGTCCATTAATTTGTGCACGAATATTATTACGACATTAGGGAATTAATTGGGACATGTACGCGGTGCCACAACAATGACGCTGCTGATTACCTGCGATTAGTTACAAGCGAGATAATTATTGTAGTGATCATCAAAATTTGTGTTTAATTATTTAATATTTTAACGGTATATAATTCATTTAATTTAAAGGAGTTTTATTTTATGGTCTTATTATAATCAACCAGAATTCTAATTCTACAGTCAAATAGTTGCAATTTATAGTATAATACATATTATACTGTTTTCGAGTCTTCCTTAGAAGAAGTGTTAACTAAATTCTCGTTCGTGTATTTAATTTTGAGGACTACATTTTAGAATAAACATACCTTTGTTAGTAGTTAAATAATATATCTTCATAAGTTACGGTTATAAATTAATAATATAATAATAGTCTGAATCGTGGCCGTATATTTTTATTTCCTGTTTCACATTTTCATTGTGGTTATTTTGAATAATTACAAAATATTAATTCATTGACGTAAATACTTACAAGTGACAAGAAAGTTAATGAGAGATACATATACATTAAGAAGAGATAGAAAAGAGATTTGTCATACGTCAAAAAAAAACGGTACCTATAACAGTTAGATTTTATGATGTTTTAATGATGTTAAAATAAAATAATACAGTATTCTTGAACCAGCAAAAATAATCAGTAAATTTTCATAGCACGGCGTTGTAATGCTCGAATTTGTCTCAACTAATAATGTCACCAAGTAATACCATAAAATGTAAAAATAAGGGTGGCATTTAGTTAAGGTACTGAAAAATAGCGTGGAATAAATTGAGCTAAACCAGAAGAAGTAGGTTAAGGGTTTCTGAAGGTGCCTTAAAAAAATGGGTATCCGACCCTACTTCTTGAAGGGCTACCATTGATAGATGTCTCCCATTACCCCGGACTTAAATCCGAAGGTTGCATTTCAATCTACTTGGAAGTACAAAACCTAATCGATTGATATTAATGGTGTTCGGTGCAGGAAAGGGATTTCTTATTATTGTTTGATATGTGTAACACTACCATTCTACTCTTCATAGAAAAGTCCCAGGTGAGGTAATTAGAGCGCAAGGAGACCGATTTATGCAAGAAATGCTGGTGGCAATTATAGAGGAAAAACTTCCAGTTGCTTGCTCCAGACAAAGTTACGGAAATCAACTCTAGAGGCTGTGCCTACTATGGAAAGAGGATACTCAAGTAGCCCCGGACAGTGGGTTCGTCTGGAGGCACCTAGTTGACACTTATTTTCAACAACAGGGGGAAGTTGATGTTGATACGTAAATATATAGAAGTATCATACAAAAGATATTTAGGAATCAAATACCACATGTATAGCACCGTGAAGGTTGCATCTCAGCATTAGAGGGAACATTTACTCGGTTGTGGAAAAACACAATTTGTCCCGGACTATGGCGCAGTGCGCTCAGCGTACAATACTAAACGTATATTTAATACGTACAATTGAAAGAGTCTGGCTTCCAACTTGGAGTTTCCCAATATTTCCACTGAAGTGTCGCACTTTTAAAGCGAGCCGCACGCGATCTATATAGCAATAAAGCGAACGCTCTGTTCAAAAACTTATAAAAGCTGGGAAATTCATTCCATGCAGGCTGTAAAATGGTTAAATTCTCAAAAAAGTAAAAAAAAATCAAAGCATCGTAATCTGGAAAAATTACAATTTTTTTGGAATTTTTGTACGAAATTTTTGATTAAAAACCTTTATAACTATCTTGCAGTAAGTGGAAGGTTTTTAATAAAAAAAAAATTATTTATTACAAAAAAATTTCAAAATTATAACATAATACATGATATATACATGATTTTTTTTTTACTTGTTATTATTCTACTCTCTATAAGTTGAGCTCCAGTAGCTCGTGGTAATGGGAGGAGTATTTACAAACATAAGGTAAAATGAATACATATATATGTATATTAAATAAAACACTTTGTTATAACCAAGGAATATATATTATTTTTTGCCAACCGGTTTCGCTTAGCTCAAGCTTTCTTAGGTCAAATACAATAACAAAGTTTATTTAATATGATGTCAAACCAGAAAGTGATTGCTTCTTAAGAAAAAAAAAATTATTAAAATGGAATTCCACCATGAATTGACAGCACAGAAAATTGCTGGGAGTACGATCGGTACCAATTTGAAGAAACCTTTTGACGCCAATATACATAAATACTCTTTACAGGTAATCGATTTCCCGTTCGAGAGGGAAAAATTAAAATTTAAAAATTTTCATCAATTGATTAACTGAAGGTAAGGGAAAATTGACCCAATGAGGTTTCTGGCAGACAGCCACGCCTACAACACATTTCTTTCAGTTTATTCTACTGATATCATAACAGTTAAGAACCAACGTAAGAAGCTTTCTGGTGATATACTATACTCATTATGCATTACAATTAAGACACAGCTGTCTAGTAGCTTCCGAGGGGCTAGGTCATCCTCCCCACTGCGCAAGGGATAATGTGTGACAGATGGGTGTCAAGGCTTTAGCATGAATGAGTTAAGCTCGGTCTTAACCCGACATTTGCTTCATTTCCTTTAGCTAGCTACCATGTCATCTTATAGTGCTGGTTATTATCCAAACCGTCAAATGAAGCTTTTTTCTTACATTTTGTGTTTTATTACTAAGTTTACTAATTTAATTTTTATAAGCATTACTAAATGTGTAGTTCTTTTATGTAATATCCAGAACATCACCTATTGTCACGATTCCGGCGTCTAGGGTACTAACTAAATTTAGCTTTCAGCTTAAGTCCGGGGTTCAAAGTGAACATTTCTTTTCAGCGTTATATGAAAACGCCAACCTTTGGAACGCCGACCTCCTGCGATCTAATAATGCTTCGGTATTGTGTCGAGGGTGCATCTCATAAATTTTTATCTCCATGTTCGTAATAACTTACTTGTTTTTGTAAAATTATGTTTTTGTAAACTCACTGTCTTATATTTAAAAACAAAAAATATAAAATAATAGCTACTTATATTCAGAGCAATTGATTTTTTACCGTGCTGATCGAATATACCATATTCAGGGATATAATTTTTTTTGAATTCCAATGAGTATTTCGGCGCACTAAAATTAAAATCAAGTTGACGAAGACTGAATACGGAGCAAGCCTAAAATTGCAGGTATTATCATCACAATCTTCAACCTCTAGTGCAACTGTTTTGGGCTTGTGGCATGTCTTACAACAGATTATTATTATTTGATAACCGTTTTAATCACAGAATCTCAGATGGCATCCTTGATTGGGAACGGGAATCAGAGATCGCCCATAGGCGAGCATTCCACCATTGAAAGAGAACTGCTGGCTCCGGTTAGAGAGCCATTGTTTAAAGCTAGACGGCAGAAAGCTCATTAGGAACAAAATTAAGAATTTAAATGATTTGTAGAATTTATTGTAGATTATATTTTATTTAAATGAACAAAAAATGGAAATAATTTAATTTTTGCGTGTTGCTCTAGACTGGAAGATACGGTGAGAGGACGAAAATCAAAATCGAAACGTTTCTGAAAACTTTTAATTTTCGTATTATATTTAATTTTTTTTATTTGAATAACTTATTGCAGCTTATAAATGTACCCCATTGTAATATTTTAATAATTGAAGATAATATTGAAAAATCTCAACTGAAATGTGTTCGCATTAGAATACATGTAATCAATGTACATGTGATTACTATTTTAAGTGAAATAAATAAAAACATGAAACAGAAAATAAAACATTTAAATTATTTGAAGACGATATTAAAAGTTCTTAAATTGAATTATGATAAAAATAACGGAAAGGAATAAGTTGACTTTAGCTCAATTGGATAGAGGCGCTGGTCTCGGATAGACCAAGAGGTCTTGAGTTTGAGTACCAGATGTGATCGTTACTTGTTTTTCTTCGTATTTTCTCTTTCATATTTCATTTGATCTTTTTTGTATCATTTATTGGAAATGTAGCCATCAGATCCGGATTTCTACAAAAATTCCTAACTGGGATATAGTGATAATAATAAAAAAAAACATCCACTTGTACATTTAAGAGGAACTGCTGCGCGGCCTGTTTCATACAAAACTTAATTTTAATTTGAGGCCAAAATACTCACCTAAACCTAAAGATATTTTTTTTTCATCAAAAAGTATAGTACATATCTAGTACGGATGAGAAGTATTTTATTTATTTTTGTTTTATGAAGATGACACATGAACTGGTCTGATTAGCTAAGTCGGTTGAGCGTTGCCCCGGATAGGCAGAGTACCTGGGTTCGAGTCCCAGATGCGACTGAAATCTTTTTAGTTTCTTTCCTTTTGTCCGGTTTCATCTTTCATTTAGGTTATGTTAATATTATTTTCTTCAATGATTAAATATTACAATGAGGTTTTTTTAAATCTCAATAAAAATAATGAATAATTTACAAAAAAGAAGAATTAATTTTTCCTGAGTACATACACAAATATGGACAAAGAACTTTAGACCAAATGATTTATAGCTGCATAAATATGTTACCTGCTGAAATAAAAAAAAATAACTGTATTAAACCTAAACAATTAATAAATATATTGAAAACGTGGCTAGCTGAAAGAAGCTACTTGTATTAGATAATAAGGAAATATTATTTTATGTATATTTACATTTTTATTTATTTACATATTTTTTTAATATATTTTTGTAGAAATATTTTTGAGTAAGGTTCTTGAAAAATATTTAAGTTTTATGTTTGTTGCACATGCTTTTAATGTATTATTTTTATTTTAAATAGACATATATATATATATATGTATATATATATATTTTGAAACCTTATCTGTAAATTTTGAGTTTAGACAAACTACAAAAAAGTAGTTTAACGAGACTATTTGCATTGTATTTTTTTCTTTTGTAAATAAAAAAATATAACATAGCAGTTGGAACTTTTACTGAATTAAAAGTACAAAGCAATACCGTCAGCAGGATGTAAATTACGCCTGACAATGAAGAACCATAAAATCCAGCTAAGAAGGTAAGTTAAGGTAGCGTATTTAGTATTGCTTACTTTCACAGTGTTGCCATAAATTATTAAATACATCAGTAATCTTTAATAACTACGGAATGGGTTTGTTTATGGCTGCAAACAAATTAACAGCCACCTTAGCCTTTTGGTTATGTTGTCCCAAGTTACGTCATATTATACTGCGGTGGCGCTTCATTAACCGTTATTCACATGCATAATCTATAGTAAAAGCACTTTAAGAGAGCTTTAATGCCACGTAAATTTACTGCACGCCATTCGCAAACGAGAATACCTATTCTACAAGTAAAAATCCACGTTGAATGAATTGACCGGAGCTTACAATATTCTGCGTCACAAAAAACTTAAGAAACGATTAGTACATTAGTGAAATTCTATTCAATTGTGTCCACAATCTTGAAATGATTTTTGATTCCGATTTATTTAATGAAATATTAATTACATAACTAATTATCGAACATTGCACAAGCTAAACATTTTCTAAGCTCACCAAAATTTTAAGGGAGATCCCTGACCAGAAATGTTCCCGTGTGAATCAGTTTGATTACTTTTTTGAATGGTCATATCAATAATACACCTTTTTATAATGCATAACTATTTTCAATTAGACGTTATTTCGAACTACAAGCGCAGCCATTTCCACAGTTGTATTTTGTAAATATGTATATATGAATTTTTTTATTATTAATTATTTCATATTAGTATGTATTAGCTTTAATACTATTATACTTATAACATATTAATTGAATTATATATGAACCAAAGCATTTTTCATAGTACTGCTTAGTTTTGATAGTGAAATGGGTATTTAAAACTCTCCTGTAATATCATTTTAAAAATAGGTCACTGTCTCGTGAGCAAACCCATTTTGGAACTGAAATAGTGTTATGGACCCATTAAGTATGCAAGCTGAAGTCCTCATTTTTACTAGTAAAGTAGGTCGTTGGTCGTTGGTCATTGTATAAACTGTAAATTATGTCTTGAGATTCGATTAGTTTCTGCGGACAAGTTTTTATAGCCTTGCGGAGCTTTTAAATCCGGAAACTGAAAACCTTTTTCAATGTATGTTTGTTTATTCAGAGGTAACTAAGGAAAGTTTGGATTGTTCTTTTGTTGTCATTTTTATGTAGCTATGTTAAAATCGTAGTAAAATTGCCTTGGAAATACATTTCCCTTAGTTTTAACAAAGGAGAAAACCTACTATATTTGTTCGGCGGACATTATTTGTTTTACCTACCTGCATTCTGTTTTTTAAACATTGATTAATGCATTTTATTTATTTGCGCAGAGAACAGGGAACAATGTTTTTAATATTATTATTAATATGTTGGAATAACTTATTGGGGATTATAAACCCCATTTGAATATATTTTTGGATAATTTATTCCAAAATTGAATATTAATCCTAGACTTGTAGAAAGGGTCAAAAGATGTCCCATATTTAAAAATATCAAATAGGTATATCCAAGATACAATCTAAAGAAAAATAAATTCAGTTAGAATCTTGGAGTCATGGTAAAAATGTAACAACCAAAAATATATGGGAATTAATTGAGGGTGATATTGACAGGTCTCTCAATCGAAGTATGACAACGAAAAACATGACGGAATGGATTGGGGTAGTAATAGCTCAGATAAATAAAGCGCAAGAACCCGGATAGACCATGAGGTCCTGGGTTCGAGTCCCAGCTGCTACCATTGTCTTTTTCTTTTCTGTGTCTTTTCGATTTCACGTTTCATTGTGAGAAGTGTTAATATTGTCTTCATTTATTGAAATACGTATTTTTTTTTATTAATTTACAGATTTTAGTTTTGTAAAACGGAATGAAAAGATAAACGTTTAATATGATGTTAATTAAATATTTTTTTAATAATCATCGAACAATATGCTAGATTACACAACGGGGGCTAAATAAAGGTGTTGAATACACTTCTTTTTTAATAAACCTTCTTATCACAATTTCATGTATCAACTCGACGAAGGAAAAATTCCTACTTTTAGCGTAGCTTGTAAAATCTATACCATAAATTGGAGAGATTTTTCAAAAAAAACTTAGCAAAATACAGATAATTGATGATTGCAATAAGCTAGACCTAATTAATGATCAGTTATCAAATTTCCTCTCGGGAAAAGAAATAAATAAATTATTCATGTAGCATTTTCACGAAATCAATATACTGTATTTTTTATGGTATCGTGAAGTGTATTTGAATTTTTTCAATGGAAATCCGATATTGAACCTGCGTTAACTTAATGATATTTTATGCATCATGATACAATTTTTATCTCATTGACTTACTTCCCACTGACTGGAAAAGGAAAGTTTTTTCGAATGTAAATGAATACAAACGATTTTATTATTATAGCTACCACGAATGCGTATAGTTTCTTGCTGTTTTATAAACAATCGCCCACACTTTGACCGACATCAACGAAGTTGTGTTCAGTTACAACTTAGAATCTTTCTTGAAATGAGGAGAATCAATTCCCACCCTTAACCACGAATCCCATACACAACAAATATATGTCTTCTTCAATAGATTCATAGTTATTTTGTGACCTTATTACTAAAAAAAATACTTTATTTACATCACTCTTTTTAATATATAAATATCAACATGTTTCGAATGCGAAGCTTTCCTCGTCAGGATACGCAGTACACCAAAAAAATAATCACAAGTTTATACAAATGATAAATACAGAAAATAATAATGTAAAAACGAACAGATTACAAACGTAAACAAAAAATAAGCGATGAAAGTATGTAAGTAATTATTTTAGAATGTAAAAAAATATTGAAAGATTATAACAAAATATTAAATAATAAATTAATATTAAAAATTTAAAAAAATATTAAAAATTTAAAAAAATATTATTATTATTTAATTATGAGTAAAAATGAAATTAATAAAATAACAAGGCATAAAAAATAAACCGGAAATAGGTACTATATAAAAATTTGTATTGATAATATTCTAGATATAGTTATTAATGTGAAAATGAATGTAACAGATTAAGCAGCTATTTTATTTTTAATATTTGAATTATTAATAGTATTTAAACGACTATTAACGCTTTTTCTAATTCCTGTAATTCTTAATTTTTCAAATTGTGAATTTTTGTTTACAAAATATCTTTTTCAAATTCAGAACAATTGTTTTTATTTAATCATTTTAGGTCATTTATCATTTATCAACTGTATTAAAATTTCTTGAAGTCTTTCCCATATAAAATAAGTTGCAATCGGTGCAAATTAATTTATTATTTCAACTATCATCTTTATCCTTGTTATATATTAATTTAAAAATATATACATTAGTATAGAGAGCTGGTTGAATAGTATTTGGGATATTTTTTTATTAATAAATTTGAAGTAATATTATTTTAAAATAACATTTTTCTACATTGTTTAACAACGTCAATTAATCGTGGATAAACATAAGATTTAATAAACTTTTTTGTTTAAGGGTGTATAATAGAAAATTGATAAAAAGTATTGACAATATTTCGTGTGCCATTCCCAGACTTGATTTTTTTTAAAGAACGAACTAATATCCTTGACGTAATATTTTTTTTGAAATTAATGGAAGCATTTGAATGTATTTTCATACACAATTAAAACCAATACTTTTGAATTAAAATGCGTAGGTAACACACACATCTTTGACGTAATGTGATCTAATTATCGCTATGGTGTTGATTAACAATAACACTGAAATAAATACTTAGTTTGGTATCAATATTACAATGATCGCGTCACCATTGTTCATTCCGCTAGAGAAGCTCGCGGCGTTCGCAGTGGTACTTACGTGTGCGCTGCCTGATTATTGGCCTCACAAACGAAAAATGCCATCTTAACACCTACCATAATAGATCAAAAAGGAGCATACCGATCCATTAAAATCTTTGCAATCATATAAGAAGGCTAGAAGGACAGTTAATTTAACAAAATATCTGTAAAATTATGATATCGTTTGTACCTCCAACACCTACCCAAAGAACATAAAATTCAAACTGCCTGTGAATTTTCATAATTTCTATCTTTATAATATTTCGCGCGGTATGGTATATGTTCAAAAATGCATGATTATCTAAATAGTTAGGTTTGACAATGCTGTTGGATTTTTCTACGCCGTAACATCAATTCATTTATTCTAGTACTGACAATTCCCCTGATGTTTTTAAATCTATCAATTCTTCAGTAAATCAGTTAAAAATATGCAAAAAACTAAATATATTGAATGGTCGTATGAAGCGGCATTACAATAAATGGCGACATTTTTTCCATCCATACCAACCATACGTGAATGCAAGCTAGTCGTGCCGCCAATTTAATTCAAAAGGTTCGGCTTGTTTACAAAAATCAAATATTTTGCTAGAATATTAATTTGACCCTTTTTATAAATGTTTTAAAATTTGCTTACCACAGTCAGAATCCTGCGAAACAAACGTGGACGGCTGTGATCTAGTCTGGTGCGAAAACGGGTGTCACGTATCCTTTGCTTCCAGCCACTGAAGTGGTACTTAGAGCAAGTCTATCCATTCTAACGTCAGTAGTGGTACAGTATACAAATGTAATTATCTATAGCAGATGATAAATGCACATAAATATTGTTAATAAAATTCTGGATAAACTAACGAGCCGGGTCTACGCTTCAACGTATTTCAAAAGACAAATGTAATTTCGAATTGGACCATTGAAAATTCAACCTCGGACTCGATTTACTCGAAAACGAAATCTCAAATCAAAAAAGTCATGTCACAAAATCGAGCCTCATATAAGGTAGATTCACAAGTTCTCCACTTGTACCATGAGTGTCCAGACACCGTGCATGACGAACTCTCCGAAATGTAAAAACATAATACATTTCGGAGATATTGCGATTTTTGCACAAATGCGTCGTGCTTTTACAGTAGCGAGTAAATGATAAAACATTTGTAAAAAGGTTTAACCAAATACTCTACAAAATTAGTAGGTTCTCTAAACAATCTATACCCATTTTCTTAGTTGGTTGTTTTACTTAATATTTCCGATCAGCGATTATAGCGACCGATGGCGGTAGTAACGCATGTTTTACGCTATATTTTCGTTAGTGCGTAACTTCAGAAGAACGCATCATTACCGCCAGATAGCGTAGATAGATCTTAAAAATGAAGACATTTCGATCAATTTCGCTTACATGCACTTAACATATTATTTATTAATTTAGTATTATTACCGTTGTTGATTGCAATCTTTTTAATTATATATAATTCGTAGTTATAATTTTGTTTTGATAGGGGAACATTCACTAATATACTAAGCAAGGAATAAATATGAAATTTGAAATTAGAAAAAGTGAATTGTTTTTTTAGCTATCTCTCAAATTTATTTTTAAATTAATAACTGTGTTTCCTCAATTAATAATAATTACTTCGTTTAAAATCACTGTATTTACTTATTTTATTCAATACAAGGGTTTTAAAATAAACAATTATTATTAATTTAATCAATATGACTCCACAAAGTTTTTTTTTATATCATTTAAAGACACTTTTTTTTTAAATGTGAATTTTCATAATAATAACTATTATTATGTTATTTTTCATGCCTTGTTATATTCTTTGTTCTGTTTATATTGATAATAAAAATATATATATATATTTTTTAATTTCTAATTCAAATTTATTATTCAATATTTTATTACAATCTTTTTTTAAAATATTTTTTTAACATTTTTAATTAATTACTTACCTACTTTCATCACTTAATGTAAATTTTTGTTTTTGTTTCTAATTTGTCTATTCTTACATTACCATTTTCTATATTTATCATTTGTCAATACTTTTTTAAATATGCTGTGTTTCCTGGTGAAGAAAATTTCTCTTTCAAAACATTTTGATATATATTAAAAACAGTGGTGTGAATAGAGTAATTCTTATAAATTTACAAATTTAACTGTTTAACATTACATAATACTAGTTCAAAAATTATCTAGGTGCTTACTAGGAATCCGAATGAAATAAGATAACCCCCCCCCCCCCTTCCCTCCCCTTGAAATAGTCCGCTAAAAGCAAAGGTTAAAGAATGTGACTTTTCCTCTTCTAGGAAACATTAACAGCATTTTCCAGCATTGCAGATAATTTTCGGAACTTCTTGGAATTTTCTAGAAATTTGAGAAAAATCACTACGTCGTTCTGATTTCCGAGACCCGCAAGTTCATTATGAACTTAAAAGGAATTAATTATTCTCTTATTCTGTTGTGATATAGGAGTATATCATTTAAAACCATTTTTAAAGGGGTAGCGAAAACGACATAAATGTTTCCTTCGCCGTACAATTACAGTTCAGTTAGAAATCATACGGTTTTGAGAAATTTTTGAAAATTCTTACTATTACAAAACTAGGCACTAGTCCGTTTATAATGAATCTGGGTTAATAATCAAGAAACCTAGGTGCCGCTCACGGATGTCGTCAAATTCAAAATTCATGCATTTGGAATACAAAAATAATGTGTTGTTGACTTACACATGCAGATAGTGACATTAATCATGACACTCTTGTAAGGATTGTAGGCGTCTTGAAGGGAAACAGCAATGATCAAAGCGTCTGTCAAGAAGGACGCCTGACTGGCATCGATTCAGCTAATTAGTTCAGTGTTCAAATAATAATGATAGTCCCAATGGATTTCTGTGAAAAAATCCGATGAAAAAATGATCGTTTTTATTGAGTAATTTCAAGGCTTGGGACCTACCTTTGACCTACCAACCATTGACCTACCTAACTTTGACCTACTTACTTTTGACCGACTTACCCTTGACCTACCTACCTTTGACCTACATACCTTTGAGCTACTCACCTTTGACCTACTTACCTTTAACCTACTTACCTTTAACCCACTTACCTTTGATTTACATACCTTTGACCTACTTACCCCCGACCTACTTATCTTCGACCTACTCACCTTTGACATACTTACCTTCGACACAATAAAAAGATAAATTAAAAATTACATTTTTATTACAAGGATAAAATCGATCTTTCAAATAAATCAGGGGTCTATAAATTTATTTGTACCGATTGTAACTTTTTTTATATAGGAAAGGCTTCAAGAAATTGTATTACTATAGTTAAGGAGCCCCTAAGGTTTTAAATCATAATTATAATTCCGAAATTGATAACCATATTTTGGAAACAAATCTTTCTTTTGACATAAATAAAGGTACAATTTTTTTACATACGAATAATAGCTTGTTTACAAATATATAAATTTAAATTAGAAAAATTATCAACAGTCAATTCAATATTATTAATAAATTCAGTATTTATTAATTGATAATAAATTAAATTTTTTCTTACAATTTTTTTTTTCATTTATTTTAACATTTTTAATTAATTTCTCACCTAATTTCATCACTTATTGTTAATTTTTGTCTATGTTTGTAATTTTCCATACTAACGTTACTATTTTTCTATGTTTATTATTTGTGTATTATTGTCATTATTTCTCAGTATGCTTTGTATCCAGATGAGATAAGATTTGCTTCCAAGGCTTTGTTATTTATTAAATAGCGTTTTTTTAACAGCTGTCACAATAATAAAACCTAATACTTGCAGAACTTAATAATAACATTATTACATTTGATTTAAATTAAATTTTAAAAAATAAATAATAAATGTAGTTTTACGAATTAAACACAAAAAACCATTAACATATTTAATAGTGGTTTAAATAAAAAAAAATGTATTTGTTTTATTAAAAAAATGTTTTCACTCAGGATCAAGATATCTTTATGTCCAGCAAGAAAAATAAAACTTTTGCTAGTATCTCCCTCTTATATTCATATGGCTGTGGGTTATTAGTGATCATCCCATTCATCTCCACAAGACTCTTCATGGTCAGGTTATCAAAAATCGTTCAACCCTTAATGTGGAAGTATTTTTATTAACAAATGCAACATTCATGATAAACATAGCAGGTTTCTTTCGCTCTGATGGGGGCACAAAAAATTCGTTTTTTTAGAAAATAATATTATTTTATTCTCTTTCCAGAGCTGGAGATACTGTCAACAATTTAAATTATTGATTGAAATGACTGTACCTTTTAGTAACTACATGTCATCTAAGTATTTCCATGTCTTCCACTTCTCTTATCCTACTTTTGAAAAATCACAACATTCCCCAATTTGGGGCCATAGTTCCCCTTATATCACTTGTGTTGTACAACCTAAAATAAAATTTGTAATACTAGCATTTATTACGATATCACGAGTCGCTTATGAATCGTGTACACGTCAAGATGTCCATGGACAAACACCCAGTTTAAATAATAGCCCATTATAGAGTTTTCGCAAGAACCACAGTGGTTATTTCACATCACTCCCACACGATACGTATTATGCGAAAGGAGACGCACTCTAGAAAGCTCTTGTTTGAGCGTAGGCCCGCCAAACAACTGTTTCATTGATCTACATAATTATATTGCTGTCCTTAAATAGCTTTCCTTTATTTATATGAAGGAAATAATTGTGGAATTCCTAGGAAGATATGACAGAAATAGGGGAATCAAATATTTGCGTCAGGTGTGAATGAAGCTAGGATTCTGCACCAAGATTGAATTGTGGCATTATTTGTGTTCGATTTCAATAGTATGTGCATTATTTTATTATTAGTATTTTTCATATATACATTTTGTTCTTTATGTTTACCGATTTTTAGTTCAATTCAAAATGTGATTGTTAAGTTATATTAGATATTACTTAGTATGAACACAGCCAAATAAGAGATAATCATTTCTCTCAAATAATGCAAATCAGAACTTAACCTAAAACTCATCTTTTCAGACAATTGTATCCACAAATTGAAGAAATTCACCCGTAAATTGCTTAGCAAGGCTATCCGGTTGGTGCTTACCTAAAGTCACTTATAGAAAAATTTGAAAAAATTCTCGCATCGGTGCGCAAATGCGTCCACAGACCGCAACACTATAAATAACTAAGAGTGTAAAAAATAAATAAAAATATTTAATATCTATTAAAAACTTCTTAAACTTTTTAAGGTCATTTTATAAATATTTTCCAGTCCTAAAAATTATAAATATTTCAAATAAATACCAACTCTTTTTGTGCCACCGATCTTCTAATAAATGAAAATGAGGATAAAATAGCAACTGTAAAAATATCATGTCTATACTTCAATTTTCTAATTAAACTGTGTTCATCTGAAGCGACCTGCCAGCTGCAGGTAAGTAAGTTTTTCTGTATCTGTTTGTACATAATTAGATAAAGAATAGGAAGTAATATTTGTTCACCGCCCTTGAAGTGATTTTTTACAAAAAACGGCACTATACAAGTCATCTAATTATTATTATTATTATTATCATTATTTTGTATGTTTTTCAACCTGTCAAACTTATAAATAATGTCAACCGCATTGTTCTTGCTCACCAAATTTTCAGTAAAACAATTTAAAATATCCTTTCAATAAGTTTCTGTGGAGATATTAAAGCCTTGTTAGACCATTGTATTATTCGTTACAAATATAATCTCAGTGTTAAACATTTGCGTTCTTTATCTAACAAGTTAAGAATACCCAAAAGACATTAATCCATCCATAAGTCCAAGCCTTCCAAACTTGGGCTGATCGAGGAACCTTGGCCCAGTCAAAGTCATAATATGTATTGGTGGTTGGTTAGTTACCCATGGTCGTGTAGATTGTTCTCGTTGTATCTGTGAAGCGTTCTCTGTAGCAACGTGATATTTTGGCAGTACTATGTTTTTTGATTATTTTAGTGTCTGGTTGTCTTTATTGGACTCTCTGTTGTTCATGCGTAAAATAATACCTATGGTGTATCGCCTACCGAGTGGCATAAGCATTTTGCCAAGAAGATATTTTTTTGATATTCTCTACGTCATTAGCAATATTATGACTAATTAAAATAATTAAAAAATAAACAAAAAGTGCCTCTTAAAAACTTTCTAAATCGTAAGAATTTGAAAATCGGCACTATGGGTAGATAAAGTCTATTGCTAAAAACAATGTAATTAACAAATAATTTTTGAAAAATATCAATGGTTATTGATTGAATATTATTATTTAAAAGATTAAAAAAATTACACAGTTCAATAATAAAATGAAGTCAGAATAGCAAATAATTTAGAATGCATCAGAAAAAACGGCTCTGCTACAAAGCTATGAGCAAACAATAAAAACTCGGCGTACTCGCGTTGTGATTTTAATTATTTCAATTAACCGACTTTCATTAAATTAAAAATGTTTAAAGTTATTCATTCAATATATCTGTCCTCGTGAATTAAAAAAGTGTATTTTAAATCGTCCGCAAACTTAATTAAATTCTTTGGTTAACACCTGAATTCGAATGTCCAGCTTAAATTAATGGTGGTAGTTATGGGAGCAGTATCTCATCTTTTGTTGGGGGAAGTGCGGAGAATGAATCGTTCAACAAAAGCGATAACGTTTTTCCAGATAAAATTACAACGGAATTTTGTCCAAAAAATCCTACGGATATATTAGCGTGTACCGGTGAAAGATGGTCGTAAGGAATTTTTTATTTACTGAAAGTTATTAATTTAATTATAAACTAATGAAATATTTTGATCTTAGCTTATTAAAAAACGTGATATGGAAACATGATTCAATTTTTGATCATGTTTCCATTATACGTTCACCGTTATTATTTATAAAATACGGAATAACAAAATGAGGTAGAGGAATACACCGTACCTTGTGGTTTCCAAATCTAGGTAACCGCCATTATGCAGTTCTTTCAAACGACAGTTGGAGTGATTTAATTTGAAACACGATTTGAAAAAGGAATTGTTAGAAAACAAAAAAGTTGAATTACGTTTAACCATCTATTAAGTAGGCACCTTAAAAATATCAATATAATAATTTATAGCAAACTGTATTTGTTGGTTCGCTTCTTCATATTATCATTCCTATCTTCCCACTACTTTCCTCCCTTACTATTATTTAGTTTTTTGGTATATTTAAAGAGTTATTTGAAAATTACTAAAACGGCTATATTACGAGTTGACGAAGTACTATATATATGAAAAAATTTAACTTTGACGATTTCTTCATGTTTGGACCATAAAAAAATTAAGCTAGGTATGCAAGCAAAGGATTTTACACGAGTACCAAAATTTTTTCCGAAAGTATTATGTGGTACCCAATATTATCCGATGTTTTAAGATCTATTCACATCTACTATCATCGCGCAGTGAAGAACGATACAGTGCAGGAACTGCACAGATACGAGTATTCACATTGTGCCGTGCAGCACAGCACACGAGTATGGCTGTCAACTCAACTGAGCGTTAGGGTCCGCCACAATATGTTTGAGGATTTTATAATCCTACTTCCATATTTATTATTATTTTATAACCTAAATTCTCTGACAAATTCAATCAATTTATCGTTATCCATCTTCTCGGTTTTAGCAATATCTGCATCTAATGACGAAAACTGACGAAAATGGCAGTGCTAACGGTATGTGTTTATACTAACTATACGAGCAACCAACAACATGTTAATATATTCTAGCCGATAATCTCGGCCGGTGCTGGCCCGTGCATGCACGGATACGTTATACTTACGTACGCTGTAATATGAGTATGTGTTCATAGATAATGTAGGCAACTAATGTTGTCGTGTCCGAACTCTACTATTCTGTACTGCGCGGTGCTGGTAGCTGTGAATGGACTTTCAGCCTATATTACCCGATGTTTGAAATATTCAAGATGTCAAAGATTATGGATCTACTCTTTAATTTCCATTGGAAGTTTTCTAATGACACTGGCAAATATTTCATTGAACCACAAACTGGTTTTAATTTTTTGTCAATCATTAGGTTTGCTTACACTTAAGCTACCTTGGAGTAGAATTTTATTGATTCTTTAATACGCAATAATAATAATTTAAAAAATAAAATAATAACTTTGTTTATATCACTTTTATTTGTAATTTAGTTTTGCCGACAAGGTTTCGCCACCACTGCAGCTTCTTCAGGGCAGTATATTACTAAACTAAGAACTAAAATACACCTGTATTACACATTGATAAAAATGGGCGAGTGAAGGGCCAAGGGTGGGAGGGGAGCAGGTACCGGACCAGGAAGGGCATGTACTTTGTTTATTGGGAATATTTAAAGAATCGAACTATTATTTGATTACTACTCAGTCTACTATTATTTTTTTGGCTTTCCTTATTTCAAATACTTCTGTGTTATCTAGACTTTTCCATTTTTATGCAGTAATAATAATCTTATCATATAAAAACTTAAAGTGATCATTTCCCACATAACACTTTCGATTAATGTCGAACTATAAGTTGACACTAGTTTTTATTCGATGGTAATAAACCCAAAGATGTACATACCTGCCTACCTAATCGATTGACTTAAGCGGAAAGGATTACCAAAAACAGTAGAGACATAAATCTCCTAGAACATTAAAGTGTTTAAAATGGTAGTATTTGTGGGGCTCATTTAAATAATGAAATTTCGCTAAATTCTATCGGCCGCATACCCCTTGAGTTTTGTTTGGATTACAAACCCGTAGAGTATATGCTCGCTGAAAAATACACCGCGCATAAATGTATAGGTACCTATAAAACGTGTAGAAGTATTTGCTGGAGGATAAATAAAATGTGAAACAATATAATCTTTTTCAGGATGTATTTCAACCATATGCATCTCGGTTAATTTTGTAAGCATGCTGAAAAAAATCGCAATACGATGCTTCCCTCATCAGGATATAAAGCTTACTTAGAAATAATGACAGATAAATAATAAAAATGGAAAAATGTTAACGTAAGACTGGACAAATTACAAACATATTTCTGAAAACATTTCCCTAAAATCACGTTTTTCTATATTGTATCATATTTTACGTTTTATTTAACTATATAACGTAATGTTATATAATATTGTACGAATTCTTAGAAAATTTCACTACAATTTACGATATTTAATTATTCGATAAGATTATGGAAATATCCACAAATATCTAAAAAATTCCACAAATATCGACAAATATCCATAAATGTCCACAAATTCCACAAATATCTACAATATCCACAAACTTCCACAAATATCCACAATTATCCACAGATATCCATAAATATCGACAAATATTCACAAATTTCACAAATTCTACAATATCCATAAATATCCACAAATATCCATAAATATCCACAAATATGCACAGACTTCCACAAATATCCAAAAAGATTCATAAATATCCACAAATATCGACAAATATCCATAAATATCCACAAATTCCACAAATATCTACAATATCCACAGACTTCCATTAATATCCAAATATATCCATAAATATCCATCTTCATCTTCACAACTTCATTGTACCATAAGAAAAGTGTAACATATCGCTGTCGACAATATGTCCATTCGGACATAATAATATGATAGTTTTTTGAAATATTTTATCATAGTATATCGAATTTTACCATATTTTAATACATTTGTTAAAAATATTGTAAAACTATACAAAATATGGTCAAATATTGTCGAACTTGGCAAAAACGGACAAAATGGAATAACATTAATAACTTCTTGATCATTATAGAATAATGTTCTGTGCAAAACCTAAATAAAATAATGGAACTGTTATCAATTCGTACGACATACGAGTTCGTAAGATTTGATCACGATAATTTATTATTAACTCTTATTATTAAATATTCTTGGCTATGATATTTTTCTAAAATTAATTTATTTTAAAAGTTTGGCTCCTACCTCCAATTTTTTTTTTTTCTGTTCCTGATTTAAGTCCCTGTCTACCGACTATCCACTTTGGTAACATTGCGTCTATGTGCTCTTTTGCCTGCGAACGTATTAGTTTCAAAACTACCACGATATAGGCTGTGCGAAGCGTAGCCCAAACCGATCTCACAACCGCGACACTAGGCTTCCCGCAAATCAGTTTTCAGCCTTACCAATAATCGCGTATAAAGGCTGTATATCAAGGTAGGTACCTTCATATATATTGAGATACAGGACATAGCGGCCACCGATGCCACTGCCGAGTAAATACTTCATATTAGCACTTGGTTTAAATCTGTTGATTCCATGCGGTTCTATTGGACTGGCTTTTCCATATTATCTTTGTTCAAATTCGTTCAAATTCAAAAGTGCTGTATCGAACGTGTATACAGAGTAAATTAATTTAAACAGATACAATATATTTCTTATAACCAAATATAAATTATTGCACAACACGTGCAATAACCAAGTCGAGATCTGGTATTTCACAACACTGCGCCAAGAGCTCATATTGCACCACAAATGCAAATACCGACCCGAGATTTCACAACACGTGCACATAATATTCGGCCATGCCGCACGACCTATAAAAATCGTACGCACATCGATATGTGCTTCTTTTCACTTCAATCGCAGAATGTACAACATATCCCCGCTAGGAAACCTCCACCTGCTGCTACCAGACCAGAACAGTCTTCTGCACCCTGCAACAGCTGAGGTCATCACCCGCTACCTTGTCGACCGACTATATTAACGTTTGCTATAAGTCAAGTACGTAAGTGACAACATCTCCATTGGTAAACTACCAACCGCCTTCCTCGAGAGGATTCGCAAATCACAAGAGTCGTGCGTCCCTGTATGCCGGTGCCTAAATATTTACAATATTTTTCTTGTGCGGGTCTTACACGTCTTATACAAGAGCATAGAACTTTGATCTTATTTACATTTTCAAAAATATTTGTCAGATTACTGACTCACCTTCGTTGCAATTCTTCCAGTTCAACAATTCTTTCAGTAGACTCGGAAACGATGTATTTCTTTACTCAATCAATACTTTACTATTTATGGTTACCATTCTCCACTATATAGAAACTCAAGATTTGTTAAGTCAGGCCTTAAGCTTTTTGGAATCAGTCTAAATGATTTTTGTCAGGCTTTACTAAATTGAAACTCGATGATTATCATTTAAAATGTCTAAAATCAGTGGTCTGGGTCTCGAATGTTGTAGGAGGAATGAAAAAATATAGCTGATTTATCTTTTCACAGCTAAGCTGTTGAGATCAAGATCGAGTCGTACGAATGACCGTTGTAAATGTCAACCATACAAATATTGAGTACAAATTTGACGTATCTTCTGCTGTTCACTTAATCCGAAAGGACGAATGGCACTTGTTTTTTAGCATATTTTATTAAGACTTCGGTAAAACCAACAAGATGTCTATGTTTTTTTATTATAATGGAATCAATCTATCATACAAATCACCCGTTTTGTGCAGTCTTAAACCCTCAGAATTAGTTCCCCTGGTTAGAGCTATTTCCACGTATGTATGTGATGGGCCTAGTCTGGGCTTTATATAATACATCTTCCCAGCTTTCGAATGATCAATCTGAGGCACCGATCAGCCGAGTCTTTTGTTGAGCATTGCTGTGTTTTGCCTGCCTCCAAGCATTTTTGTCCTAAATTGTCTATAGTGGCGCCTGCCCACTTTTTTAGAATATAAAATAGTGCCCGCCCATTTTCATAGAAAATAAAAGAGTGCCCGCCCCCTCTCATAAACGTAAATTTGACATTTGACGTTTATCCTTCATGAAGAACAAGACTGAACGTAGCTTATAACAAGTAAAACAAGTTGGGTTCCCTTCAGTTTTATTTAAAACATACAAAAAACCTGTTTTGACATTCAAAAGGGGAAATAAGTCTTTGTCGTTCAATATTTGAATAGTGGTAAGCATATTGCGAGCCAATAATGACGTTTGACATTTCACTGACATTTGTTCACCCTGTTGACATTTTTTATAAGTAGTCCTCTGTAAGTGAACTTATTCCACAAAAGTCAATATCCTAAATTGATCGTCAATTTGATCGAGAATTTCTTTGGGAAGAGCGTATTTGTGCATTTGAACAGTATTGAGGAAACTTTTCTGCTCAACAGTTACTGTGGGGTTACAAAGAATGACCGTAAGACTATCACAGTCTGCCACAGTATGTGTAGCCGTATCCGTGCTTATTGAACAATTGCTCAAGATGCGAAATGTCTATACAAACAGTAAACCGATTGCAATCTTGAGTGAAAACCGTCTTACCTATTAATGACTTCCCCTTTAAGTTTTCTTTCATCTGGAATTCTATACAACCTTTCGGGGTATAATAAATGGCGGCTAATGAGGCTGTGTCAAGTAATAAATAGCATCGGAGCCGTTGGCGCTGCACTGGAATTCTTGTATCCAGCGGTCTCACGTGTGCGTAATAATGGTCACTGGTAGCGACTGTTATTTATACTGCCAAAAAGCACCGAATATACGGCCTAGGTCGGGGATTGTTAAATTGGATATTTTCTTCTCATTTAATTTAAATTTAAAAAAAAAATTCTGGCAAGGGCGTAATTTTAATTTTTTTATGCATACCACGCAAGAGTCCAACTACTCCCAACTGTCTGGAGAGAGTTAGACTATGGCATCCCCAATTGGGGAAGGAAGGTGGAGAAGGACCCGGCTATTCAAATCTGGTCCCCAAATACGGTTAAAGATATTTCAATCAACGTTTCGATTCTGAATGGTGGTATTTCACTAGGGCAATATTGATAGGATCGATTATTCCGGAACGTGACGCGAATATACTACATTTTTTTTTAAAATTTATAAATTTTGAAATAACACAATTTAATCAAATACAATTTACTTGCGCACTCCGGGATTTGAACCCGCGACCTCCGATTTCATAGCCAAGGATCGTAACTGCTCAACAACGGAGACCGTGATGTACTTTGCGATAACTGAACGTAACTAGTACTTTAAGAAGCGTCATTGTTTTTTATTTTATTTCTTATTTTGAAGTAATTATCTTTTTGTAATAATTTTTATTTTTATTTCTATATTTCTTTCACATTTTCTTCTCATATATTTTTATATTATTATTTAACCTTTTTTTTATTTTTATTATTATGATTTTTATTTTATTATATTCATTTCTCTATTTATATTGTACATATTTCATGTAATACGGCAGACTGGGTTTGCACTACCCACCCAGTCCTGCTTTAATAAAAACTTAAAAATATAAAATAAATAAATAAATATATGCCACACGTTTATACTATGCGAAAACGTAGACGCAATCTCCGAAGTGAAGTCAAAATTTTTCCCTAAATCATTAAAATTCTACAACATGGAATAATTATGTATTTTATTGGGCTGACAACATGACAACTTGTCTCTAGGTCTCTAGGGCTCCGAAGTGTGCACTGAACGAACGTCGAAAAATTTGTCGAAAAAGTTTTTTCTTACGGAATTTTTTTGCGAATTGCATAATAGTTGATCGAGCGTAGAGCCTATTTTTCTATGAATCATTGTTGTGTACTTTAGGCCCTATATGTCGCTTGGCGCACTCAACAACCAATCGAGAATCTGGATTTATATTCCCAGCGTTCAAATGACACAGTTAGAGATGGTCATTCCTGTCCTCTGCGGTCACTGGATTTAGGATCTGGTTGAAAGAAATTCTTTCCAATTTATTTTAATCACGATAAACAAAGCTAAAATATCGGAGTGTCCACTATTGGGAACTGGTTTCAAAAAAGGGGCTGGAATAACATCCTGTTTTTCTTTATTTTCTCGTGGTTGGAACTGCAGTTTATCGCACTGACAGTGACACTCATTTCAGATATCAGCCACCTTCAATACGATATACTATGCTAGCGTCATCTATCGGTTCATTCTACAGTTTTTATGTTATACGATAATGAATTCTGGTCTTCCTTAGGAAGCTTTAGTGCTAATTATATCATGAAACGACTTTACAGTGACGTTACAATCCAAAGCTAGCTGGTATGGTGCCTATATTATACTGGTTTCGTTTTCTACGCAATATTATTATGTAAAATTAATATTATTAAAATTGACTTTAAACATATTGATTAGGTAAATCCATTTGTTCAGCGGGTAAGATGTGATAATGTTTTTTTTTTAAATGATGGGATCAGTACTTACTGCACAGTAGTGTGAGTCGATTTTTTTTCTTTGGAATTCTATTAATGTAAAGTTGTGTTTGTATTTAAAACAACAAAATAATATAGTTTTTCAGGCAGTACTCGTCGTTCTTCATTTGCGTTAGTCGACCAACTGATTTCCAGAGGAGGGGTCACGCGTATTTTTTTGATTACAAAAAATATTTCTATTGTAAAAATGAACAAAATTAATACTAGTCCGTTAACCACGTCCCCTATAATTGGTACTTTTAAGGTGTTTAAAGACAATATGTTGCCGATGTACTAAGACGTATTGAAATGTTGTCAGTGGGAGCGATTGAAGTGTAAATCGATCAATGGCCTCAAAGACCCTCCGTTTCGTGATATTGTTGGAAAGGTAACTACAAGTATTTTGAAAATATGTGAAAAATTTCTTTGCCACTATTTCGAAGGAAAAAATTACAAAAAATATTAAGGCTTATGATCTTCAGTATACTCTTGTCAATGATAACCGATGAGTCGCCTACCATCAAAGAACTAGGGATAAGGCGTTTATTGAAAGCTAGAGAGTTATCCTGGACAGAACATCGAACATTTAAAGTACCGACATTGAATTTTGATGCACAATCCTACATTGACATGATATCATGACAAAATTCGCTAGTCACATATCCTCCAATTTTGCAAAATGGAACGAAAGAAGAACTAGAGGAACTTAACCTAACTTCAGAAGTCAGTTCCATTTTCATCAAATTTGACACAGATTCTCCTGTCACACACAATCAGTAGAACGTTGTGTGAAGATTGTGACTGAAGCATCTTCGAAAGTGTACGGCAAGAAGAACAGGGAAGGCCTTATTACTACTACCATAAACACCACGAAAAATTTGACAAAAATTGAAACAATGCGTGATTTCATACCGGAATAATTATACACATTTAATTCTTTATAATTTCCATAATCATTATAACTGGAATTCTTAATATTGTATCTGCTTTCAATAGTTAATAAATTGTTATTGTGAATATTATAATCATAAATATTTCATTTCGTTATTACTTATAATTAATAATTCTCAAAAAATATTTTTTAATTCATTTTCGATAGCTTTCGAGAACCTAAAAATGATAACATTAATTATCTTTTTGTAATTTTTTTATTTACATTGAAGACCTAAGACAACTTTTATCACTACCGCTTGTTGAAATAAGACAATTTTTTTTCGCCATTCTTTGGCGGCTCACACTTCTTACTGTACAGGGTGCGAGATATCGTGGAACCGGCCCTAATTTTAAGTAGGTTTAATTACGTTAGTGGAACGAAAATTTCACAAATTGAACATACTCGTATTCCTACACAAACATTACAGCTTAGATACTACATATCATTACATCATAATATATCTCTCAGGCTACAATAAGGTTATAGGGATCAACCGAAGTGCGAAAACGTGTGTTCAGCATTGTCAAATATGCCAATATGAACTAAACACCCTGCCTTACCCATATTCTACACATTTCAAAGTGCGAACGACGTTATCAATGGTACTGACGATGGCGCGCGACACCATAATAATAATAATAATATATAGATGATTTGTATAACGCCGTTTTTGTGAAAAATCTAGGGCGCTGTATAAATGCTTTTTTTTCAAATATTATATCTTATCACTAACTATAGACAATATATTATTAATATTAATGGCTAACAAATTACATTCACCGATTCATCGATCTCTAATACCAAATTATGTGTACTTTAGAAATCAATGATTATTTGAGTACTAAGTGTTAATTGATTCTTATAAGCTACGTGTATTCATATATAATATAAGAGATTGGGCTAGTGGAACGAGTTAATAATATTTAACCGGAGCTAATTTATTAGCATAACTATTGTAAAGATTTATGATTAAATTGCACAGTATAAATTAGAACACGAGACAAATAAAATTATTTAGACACTAAATAAAGATAGATAATCCATTCCAGCTAAACAACGGGAAGAGAACGAATTTATTAGTGATGGGTATTCGGCAGATATATAGGATATGGAGATGGCGTTATCATCGCTGTAACTTATGTGTTTGATGAGTGTAAAATAGGAATTATTAGTCGCCAGTTTAGCAGGTAGCCACATTATAATCCATTCGATATATAACGTAGTACTAATATTAAAATATACAGGGTAATTGTATTTACTGGTAGATAATATTATACAGGGCCACACTTATCTGGCAGGTTACTTGAGATAAACACTTTTTACTAGCGAAATTTATATATGGTTCTGCACGCAGAGGACATAAGGTGGGTCATTTAATTGATGTATTTAAACACCATCCAGCACACTTTGCACTAGATTGATTCGGAACACTTGAGCCAGGAAAGGTTTTCTTAAATGTGCGAATATTTAGAGTCCACTGCAGAATTAAAAACGGATTGAAGTTTGTTAGTTTGGTATTGAGAAAGGCTAGCATAAATGGCGTTACAGTAATCGGACGTGAGACTACGTAGGAGTCGAACAATAGTTTTGTTGCCCATGTAGGAAGGTTTCTACGTACTGACTTAAGTTGTCTTAGGTGAAAAAACCCTATGCTTACAGTCCTATTTACTAGAGTTTTTAGAGAAAGGTCCAAGTTCAAATTAACACCATGAAGTTAGACTGATGTTTTTTGAATTGTCGCTGCCTGAAATATAAATATTTGGGTTTTTTTTGTAGCCGCCCATAGAAACTCGGTTTTTACTTACTAGTTACTATTTAAATCCTATTTGTCATTGATTATTTTGAACAATATTTTATTTGAGAATTTCCCTAATTATATTTACAGTTACAACCATTTATAATTATTTAAAATGTCGCGGACCATGAAAAATTTTCTGTTAATTACTTTAGGTAGATATTAACGGCTAGCTTCACCATGTTAATTAGGTATGCAACTGAACCATTCATGGATATGACTTTCCGAAGAGATGAGTTTTGAATTTGCATTACATAACTAACAATGCAAATTTTAAATCTTTACAAATACAAGAAATATCATGGTTACCTTTCAATATTGATTCATTTGATGACCATTAAGTCATTGAGTTCGATTTGTTTCATCACATTGGTTTTAATCAAAACTAAAATTTACACACTTTTTTACGTCCATTATATTTTATTATCTACGATTTTAAATATTTTTTCCACTTACCTGTTCTATTTTTCAATAAATACTTGATAAAATTATTGCCTATTAATCAATGCCATTTACACTCTTCTTCGTGGAGGTACACCAAAAAAATGCTATTCTATTTTAGTACAATAATAGTGAATGGACGTACATATAACAAATAACTATATAGACAATTCATCAAGAGTATGAAATGAATTCAAAATAAATTCATTCAAGTTTCTCCGGTTTAAATACAACAATAACTATCAATGTTCACTACAATCTTTAAGCGAACGGTAGCCGTATGTTTCACTATATTCCTGTATAAAATCATAAATAGTCTGCCCTGAATTCTTGTCTCACATTAACCTTAAAATAATATCAAAACATACCCATCATACGAAACCATTTTACACATTAAACAGCAAACAAACGTTGCAGCAAATTCACCAATTTTCCGTGTTCTCCAAACATTTAACAAACTTTGTTCCAAATCAATTCTCGACATAAGAAAAATATTACTCGTAACTTAATCAATGCGCACTCATAACTCTCCACTACATATCACAATTCAGACACATGTGCATACACGTCCGCGCGCACAAACTCTCTCACACACACACACACACACACACACACACACGCGCGCATCCTTGCAATTTTCTAAATCCATGTGAATTGTACACCACTTATTATACATGTACTCTTTGTTTCTAAAATGTGTTATGTTAAGAGTATTTTTTAACATTTATATAAACCTAATGGGGCACATTATTAACCAATAAATATATATTTTTTTTATTTCGAGTCCACTATGCATCGACTAACATCACTAAAAATAATAAAGGCGAAAAATCCAGTATTAGTTCAAGAATATTCAATATTCGAAGGAACGCAGAATTCATAAAAGAAGTGAACAAAGTCATAAAAATACTGCGGACCAAAGTAGTTTTGCAAAGTAGAAAGTACATTTGCGAGAGGCGCGACCCTCGTGACGTCCGTTCTTTAAAAGTTCCCACCTATAAATATGAAACGCTCTTTGGAAGTCTACAAAGTGTCGTAAACTTTCAAAATTGCTTGTTATAAAAAGGAAAAGCGACCGAAAATCATTGATGATGAATTCTCGGAAATCAATATGAGGTAAAAGCCAAAACTTTCCCGAAAAACATGTGGTACCTAATAAAAATATGATATGTGATTTGCAATTTAGAACGCCCTACTTTAGATGAAAAATTAGCCCGAGAACACTATACCATGATTACATAGAGCCTTTTACACATTAATCTAATACCAATATATGTAATACAGATTCAAAATTGCCAGGAATATTTGAACGATAAATTGCAAATACCAGTCCACCAAACGACAAAAAAAGTTGTGTTTGATTATTCATGCAAATGTTAAAATTTTTCGAATAATATAACATTGTTTTACGTCTTCAATACATCAAGCATACTATTTTGTAGAGATTATCTACATGAATCTATTGCTGGACATGGCATTAATCAGAAGCAGTAACCAGATTTAAATGGAAAGGTACTTTCTAACCTTCATCTTCCCCCATCCCTTTCCCCTCCTCGGTTTTTTCACCCTCACAACATTCATAACATTGAGGATTTTTTTTTAAAAGACCATGAGTGAAATAATTTCCCTCCAGGGCTATATCATCTTTGGGGATGCTGTGTGAAGGGTCTTTTGGAGGATAGGAAGGAGTGAAATTGAGTCTTGAAGAGACCCATGTTGTAGAGTGGAGGAAACACAGAGGCCAGCAAATCATTCCACAGCCGAGCTGTTGAACACAAGAACGAGTGGTAGAAGCGACCCAATTCTCATTTGACAAATGTCAACCGTGTGCAAATATTGGGCCCGCGTTTGGCGTGTTTCCAGACTATGCACTGGTGCCGGAGGAAACAATTACGCTAGTTCCTTGGAGGATCTTCCATTAAAATACCTGTAGAATAGGAACAGCATTCCCACCAGACGTCTGCGCTCCAAAGATTGCAGTCCGTTTGTTAATCCATCAAAAGGGGATGACCGGGTCTCACTTCTGGCTCCGGGGAGTGTGGAAATCGGACATCGATTTCTTGTGTCCAAAAATAATTGTTTTGTCATTATTGTAGGTACATCAGAATTATTGGTCTTTTGACATTATCTTATCGTCGTTTGCTTGATATGTGTCAAACGCGTAGAAAATATTGTCTTTTCGCTGACAGCAAAGGGTCGTCTAGTTTTTTTGCGAACATGAGTTATGAACCATCACGTTCTTCTGTGTCATGTCTACATTTTGTTAAAACGTGGTTAGTCTTTCGTTTTTATGTTTCCTTTTATATGATATCCTCTGATTTCTTTAACAATATGTTGTCTACCTCATCTCATATCTATCATATATTATCAATACAACAATACCGTGTGCACGCTAAACAATCGCTCCACACAAATAATTTACACAATATAGTGTACAACCCGTATAATACAAAGCAAACCGATAACGTGGTACTTTTAGTGGACCATCGTATTTGCGTATCGAGCATAGGGCAACAAATAAATAAATGATTACGGAACTGAATAGACGTGACAGTTTTACACAATTGTCTGGTTACCAGTTACTAGTAATCGATCTGTCGTGCTTCGCTATGTACATTTTTCAAGGGGTTATGTTCAGCTGTAACGAGCGAAATGACATTTACTCGATTTTTTAAAAACTGCATATTAAATATTTATTTAAAAACTGTTAACTAAATCGATTAGTACATGTTTTGGGGTGCTTGTAAAAATTTTTTAAACAAAAATATTTGAAAATAGCGGAACTACAGCGGTATTCCAGGAGCACCCTTTTTTGGGCATCATTTGCAGTGGAGATGATAACTTGAGAACGGTTCATCTTAAATCAGAATTTCAAAAAAATCGTTAGTATGTTGTATTGTCTCGTTGCTGAATGAAGAATTCGTCAAAGTTTAAATTTAAAAAAAAAATGGCAACGGTTTTAATTTTTATTTCGATTTTTGCTCTAAAAAATTTATTTTTTTAAATTGAAAATACTTCGGTTGGCGACTATCTATTATCTTAACAAATAAGTAGTATAAATTTGGTGTTGTTCGGAATAAGAGTTTATTTTCTAATCGTGTCCACCGCATAAAAAACACGCTTCTGAGATTATCGCGTTTAATGTTTTAAATTTGTTTCTTTCATATTTAAAATTTGAACTTACATCACTTCGGATCTAATGCGTCGTTAATTTGGTAAGAGCATTCGTGAGAATATATTGTACTTAATAAAAATGGAATGAAAAATAACAATAAAATTTGGTAATAAGTTATCAGGTGAAGTGATTAATTTATTAATTATACCGACCGTCAATATTGATCATTCGTTTTGGGGCTCCAACCTACGTCACGATCTTAAGAACGGCCAGACGATATTTTTTTTTTAAATGCCTGTATAAGCAAACCTTCTAATGAAAGAACCTTGGAGCGGATCGAAGGGAATAAAGAACCGAATCAGAAGAATCGAGTCCATATGGTTAAACTCGGCATCAGAACCAAGTTCGTAAATTAAGTGAAATGACCCACCTTTAATCATTCGAACTGCCATTTTTTTTATTTTTTATATTTGAATAGATTTTCCTAGAAATACATTTTTAATCAATTACAGATATCGAAAAATCATTAAAAAAAATTAGTTCCGCTGCCTTCATATGACTAACTCATAAATGAAAAAATAAAAAAAGACAGTATCATGTTTGTATTAACCGTTATACATCGAATGCATGCAAAATCAATTGCCTTCTATGAAACCGTTTATTCCAACTATTTGTGAGATGTCACTCCCAATAAGTCATATATTTTGCGCATTTTGGTTGGCTTTAAAAAAGTGAAACTCTAACAATTATTTTAACTATTTCAGTTACTATTTTTTTAAGCTGGTATTTTAGAACGCCTATGTCATAAAAATATTTTTTCAAAATGAACTGGAGATCCTTATTACATTGATGATAAACTCGATAAACTGACAGCAACTCTGTAATCTAGGTTAATTAAAAAGTTTTGTGATGTAATTGCGAATGAGATGATATTGAAACAAATTTTTTTAAAGAAAAAATTGTCACGTTTGATGAAATAAAGTCCTCTTTAGATTTTTTATCAGTTAAATATAACCGCTTGTACGAAGAATCTAAAGAAAATTCCGCAGCATTAAATAAATTATTTGTTGATAATCAATGCCTCCAAACAAGGAATGAACAATTCAAACGGAAAAATAATGTGGAAGTGTAAATGGTTCTTGCAAATACTTTAAAAACAACATTTTTGATCTTTATTTACATATGTAATTTTTTTTTTTTAAATTTGGAGTTCTACGAAGTGACCCTTCCCTTACGGTGCTAGAAAATCCCTCTAGCTCCGGTAATACGCACTCAGTGTACAGGGTACATATTTAGAATTTAGTGTTTTCTAATTTAGATATAAATGAATACTTCTGAATCTACATACATATTTATAATTAAAATATTGTGTATAAGTGCTAAAAACGAGGAAAAAATAATGGGCACGAATAAAACGAATGACACGTTCATTACAACCGGCAGACCACCGGTTACTACTGAGGACCGCCCAACGTGGCAAGTCAAATATTATACCGCACCTATTTTGCTCACAACCCAAACATTTGGCAAGTTAGCAATGCACGCAGACATTCGTATATATTGGGAATTTTTTTCCCAATTTTTCAACAATTTTCTTTCCTGTAGGGTTCGATAAATAGGGACTTATATTCTGTAAATATTTTACCGAAAACAAACGTAAAGCGCAGGAACACTTAAATTCACACTCTGTGTTTAGTATACTCGTATTTACAGGGATATTGAAATAATTAGAGGCAAATCAAATCAGTTGACAGCACAGGCAAGGAAATAGTAAACACAATAACAGTGATTGATATAAAAAACTATATTTTAGTATTCTTGTATAAACTAAGCTGTTTCACAGAATTTTTTCAAAAAATATGTTTTGTTGTAAATCTACTTAATACGCGCCTGTTTATTATGTACGCGGCATCTTTTTATAATATTTGTACGGTGGAAAATAGAGAAAGATAGAAAGAATAGATAGAAAAATATACTCGTATTATTTAGTACATAGTCTGCAGGATAAGAAGGTATTAGGGGTTGGTTTATTTATCTAAGGAATCTTTTTGACAAGCGGATGTTCTTTATTGTCTACGGCGCCCTGCGTAAATATCTTTATTATGCTGGTTGAGGGAAAAAAATGCACACTACACAATGATGTTTCATTCAGCTTTTGTTTGGTTTTCAAAAGTTAAAATGATGAAAGTAGTATAACGGATTAACCTTGCGGTAATAAATAAGATTTTTAAAGTTAGCAAGGTGATTATTCACAATATGGTCAGCAAGCGAGATTAATTTTGTAGACGTAATGAATAAGTATTAAAACCATGTGTTCAAGTATAAACATAACGTCTTTAAACACATACAAAAATGTTGCAAAAATACTGAATAAAAACCATAGACAATTAACCTTACCCTGTTATAATTGTATATTTTTCCCATTTTCTTTTTTTAGTTTTATTTTTCTTATTTAACTTATAATTTTTATTCAATTTTTTTTTTTTATAACTTATTGAAGTTTAGGTTAAGGATAGCAGCCAATTATATGGGATTTATAAAAATGGAGAATAATATTAACAAGTCTTGAACTTGAAGTACGATATCGGTGTAAATGGCGTAAATTGAGGTGGTCTCATTATCTAAGTTGGTTAAGCGGTTACCCCGGATAGGTAGAGGTCCTGGGTTCGAGTCACAGATGCGATTGAAATCTTTTTATTTTCCGTTGTTTTTTCGGTTTCGTGGTTCATTTAGGATGTGTTTATATTATCTTCTTCAATGATTTATAATTTTTATTTAACTTATCTTCGACATCCATGTATTTATACGAATATGTTTTTTTCTGATAACAAAAAAATTGTAAAAATAAACAAGCAAAGTTTTTAAATTTCATTTTATCTGATTTTATTTTACAATCTTATTAATATTATACGCTTATTATTTTTTGGGAAAAACTCGCTAAATTTGTAAATATATAGACATAAGAAGATATATATGCAAGAGTAAATACACGTAAAAAAATATTTTTAAAAATTACTAGATGAATAAAAAAAAACTCTCTTTTTTTAATGCCACTAACTATTAAACAAGTAATAAAGCAACAACCCAGACTAGAAATAATTCTATCAGCTATGATAATATCATAAGAATGACATTTTGAACTGGAAGCTGGTAAATAATAAGTAGTGGAAATTACTGACCCAGGTAACTTATTCCAGTGATCCACAGAAGACGCCAGTGCCAATATTTAAACATAGTTCAAGTTGAACTTTCAACACTGAAAGCTGTTTCAGAATCTTCGCCATGAATTCCTTATAAGGGGGTTTGTGGAAATTCTGCCGAATTGGTTTACAGAATGCTCTGTTTCGGAGATAAATTTCGACGACCAATGGAATAAACTTGTCTAACTGTTAAGTAGGTCAGTACTAAACTAAAGTATTATTCATACTACTTAAAAAAAATATATTTGGTAAGTATGGGAGGATACAATATTATTCACATCACCAACAAAATATTATTAAGCACATGTCTGTCCAAAGAAGCAAAAATTCCCATAAGTATTTTTCTATTTGAAAAATGTATTATTTCATATTATTCAACCGTTCTACAAGATAACATTTTACGAAAAGATAGTTAAAAAACAGGTATTTATTATTACCCGTGGTAGCTCTTATAATTTAACCTTTTTTTAATTGACTAGTATTTTTGATATTTATATATTAAATGGTGGTTTAAATAAAACATTCCCTATTCATTTTATTGATAATGACACTACATAGTGATTTTGCATTTATTGAAGAAGTGAATAATTATAGTTATTATTGAATATTAAAACCTTTATATAAAATATGAGTTCTGCAAATTAAAAATTAACAAAATAAATATGTAGTTAAAAACCACTGAGAGAAACTCGCAAAATAATACAAAATATATACTTATTATGAAGTTCATATTACTAGAGCAATGATGTAGATTAATTTATTTTTCCTTTCTTATAAATTTATCCTTATTGCTTCAACATTTTTCAGAGATTGTAATAAGTATGAATATTATACTTATTTTCCAGTTTCCAAATCATAATCGAAACTGTAAAATCCTCAAATTAAAAAAATTGGCTTTACCTAATTATAACTCTCGTCAAAAAAACATTAACTTTTGAAGTTTTTTTTACTTGACACAAAATAAACACAATATTTTTGTAATCAACTTTATTATGGTTCATATAATAAATAAATTAGCTTGCTAAGTTCAGTTGGAAAGCTGTATGGTAGGGTATTGATTGAAAGAGTATGAATGGAAACAAAGAATAAAATATAAGATGTGCAAGGTGCTTTCATGTCTGGAAGAGGATGCATGGATCCGGTCTTCTTATTGCGAATGCTCACAAAGAAGTTCCTGGAAAAAAATCAGAAACTTTTCCGTGCACACAAAATCTACAAAACATCTACAAAAAAAAAAATCTACAAAAAGCATACGACTGAATTGACGGAAATAAGTTATGGGGAGTATTGTCAAATTATAGAGTGAATACGAATTTTATACAAGCAATCGCGTCTCTGTACTAGGGAAGCGTTGCACGTGTTAGGGTAAATGGTGATTTTATGGGGTGGTATGACATCATAAAAGGTGTGAAGCAAGGCTGCGTAATTTCAACGTAGTTACTCAATCTATACATGTAAGAATTGAAAGGGGTGGGCTAGAGCGCAAAAACGAATAATCCGATAGTATTTTGCTTGTTGTATGCTGATGACGCGGTGCTGATAACCATATTATTGGCTAACAGTATGGAAGATCTACAGTTCCTCGTATCTAAGATGAACAACGTATGTATAAAGACTGAACTAATGATGAATTTAAGTAAGTTAAGTGTAATGGAAGAAATAGAGAGAGTACGAAAACAGTATGCTATATTTATAGTTGTGAATGATTGGTTTGTATATTTGAGAAGTATGTTTACGAGAGATGGAAAGACTGATAGGAATATTGAAAGAAGAATACTCCATTAACCGAAGACTGAACGCGGACGGCGCCAATAATTTTTTTTATAAAGAAGTGAAGCTAGCAGTCCACAATAGAGTGCTGATACTAACGCTGCTGAATGGCAGTGAGACATGAAATTTGCAGAGGAAGGATGAAAGTAGACTGGATGCTGTAGAAATGAGATCTCTGTGGCGAATGTGTGGTAAAACCAGGCACGTTCGTGTAAAAAATGCTGACATTAGCAAATAATGCAAAAGTGATGTAAGCATAATGAGTAAGATTAAGAAAGGGATGTTTAGATGGTTTGGGGATGTGGAGCGAATGAACCAAAAAAAGTGACTGAGGAGAATGTATGACGTAAATGCGAATGGAAAAAGAAATCGCGGACGCCTGAGGAAGACATATCACTATTAAGTGAATCAACTTAAGTCGACCCATGTCAGAAGTCAGAATAACAGAAGAGAATGTATAAGATGATGTATGAATGTGAATGAAGCAAGAAGTGTATGCCGAGATCGAATTGTTTGATGGTCTCTGATACCTCTACAGGGAAACAGCGTTTCCAAGATAGTTAGTTAGTTAACGTTATTAAAATATACTGTTAGTTTGTATGCCTTTCAAAATGTATGTTCATTTACCGTACGAGTAAATGAACATACGTTCAGTTTCATTCGTGAATAATTATGGTTTTCACCAAACTAAACTGTTAGACCTGTTCTGGGGTTGAAAACAAATAACAAGTAAAATAGTTGCTCTAAAGCAGCCTTTCCCAACCGCCGGCCCGCGGACCGGTGTCGGTCAGTGGAATTTTTATGCCGGTCCGTGAATGGATGTCACCCATTTTAAAATGCCTTTGCTGGACATTAAAAGGAAAGCATCATTAACTTCTCCACTCCGGTGATAGGGCTAGTCTGACCCCTTTGTTTGCAAAATAACTTATTACGCTACAGATATTTAGTTGAGTAATCAAATCTTGTATCAAATATTTTCCCCCAATTTGAGGCAAAAAATTATATAATAAATAAGGTTAAAGTGAGATGATTTTTTGTCTTAAAAATAAAACGACAACGATTGAAACAGTGCCTCACTCGCTCTATCGCAAACGTTCCGTTTTTTCTTTCTCGCTGTCCCATTTTCCTGTGCAACATGTCATAATTTGAAATATTTTTAAAAACGAGGTAGAATTACATGTTATATATTTGTTTATATTTGCAATGAGACTGTTACTTCTTTATTATGTCGATCTATTATCTATAAGATTTTAAACAAAATACAACACATATAATAGATCTTATTTTTTTAATGCTATTTTGAAAACAATTTATCATAGATGCCAACTCTGTTCTGATAGCCGTCCTCAAGCCTTACAGATCCTGATATAGGTATATTTCCCTCTTGTTAACGTATTTCTATTCTTTCGAGCATGTACATTTATTTGTGTTATTTTCCTATTGTTTTTATGTATATATTTGTTTCTATATTTTTATTTACATATTTACCTAGAAAACTTTGTTAATCTTAATAATTAACAAAAAAAATTAACAGTCCCAAAATGAGTTTAATTGATAACTCATGGAAATGCAACATGTACGTATGTCTTCAAATAAAAAAAATAAAATTATAAAAAAATCGTTTTTATTCCTGCGTTACTGATCCGCAAAACATTTTTCCTGTTTTTACCAGTCCACAGACGTAAAAAGATTGCGAAACGCTGCTCTAAAATCTATTTGCAAATAGCAGGTGTGTTTATGGTATGTGTAGGAACACTATTAACCCCGTTTACATTAAGATGGGGCAATTATAAAAATTACACCAACAATATTTTTAAATATGTTAAAAACATTTTATTTCAAAGTTATTTAAGTTTACTTTGCACTTTGCCACTCCCGCCTCAAATATGATAATTAGGATGATTATTGGCAACCACAAATCATATGAGAAAATTATCTAAAACCCAAAAGAGTATTATAAAGACCATCCTTAGTTGACATCAAAATAATGAAAATGGTATACCATGCACTGGTGCGATCATCAGTATCTTATGGAATAATCGTATGAGGAGGGGGAATACTTACATTAAACCACTTGAAACATCTCAAAAATCAATACTAAAAATAATGTTACATAAAGAAAGTACCTTCTACATACAATTATTCCATTATGCTGAACTGTTAGATATAAGAAAAAATTATTAACTACAATGTCTAAAATATATATTTTCACTAAAATACTATTCCCAAAAAACGAAAACCGCTTTAGTAACACAATAAATAACGTACTTGAAGTACCTTTGTACAAAACTAGGCTTGCGTAGAGACATGCTTCTTTTATTGCTCCTAAAATTTATAATTTACTATCTACAGAATGTAAGTGTCCAAACATATCGTCTTTAAACATACACGAAAATTTTATAAAAAACTATTAAAAACAACCTTTTCCTGCTATAATTGTACATTTTCTCCATTTTATTTTCATTTTTTTTCATTTTATTTTTCTAATTTTACTTATAATTAATTAATAGCCACCATCTAATACCGGGTATACCCACGCACTGGTCTTGCCAATGTGGGATTTTTTTTGTTTTATATACATTACACCTAGGTTTATGTACTCGTACATGTGTTTAGATGTATGTATAAGCTACCTGCCTACCTGCTATAATTGTACATTTTCTCCATTTTATTTTCATTTTTTTTCATTTTATTTTTCTAATTTTACTTATAATTAATTAATAGCCACCATCTAATACCGGGTATACCCACGCACTGGTCTTGCCAATGTGGGATTTTTTTTGTTTTATATACATTACACCTAGGTTTATGTACTCGTACATGTGTTTAGATGTATGTATAAGTTAATATTTTTAAAAAAAAAACTGTTTTTAACCTTCGTACCTTATTTGTGTAAATGTATGCATCCAAAAATTAATCAAAAAAAAAAACATAAGAACGCCTTTCGTAGTCCCTAGTATCCAAAATAATTATGGAAAGAATGTTTTACTCAAAAATTTTAAAAATTCAAAATAACGAATTTTCACAACTCAAGAGCTAACCACAATAATTTTATTAATATACCCAAATTTAAAAATGCTTTCGCAAAAACTGTAATTATTATAAAATTGCTAAATCCAAAATTTATTTTATTGCTGTCGGTACTGTTTATTATGTTCTGTGATTTCCCTGTGACAATCAAGACGGAAATTACAGGGAAATAACAAAACTAGAATGAACCATCTGTTCAAATAAAAGCTGACGAATGACTTTATATAATTAAAAAAAACCCATAGATTCAGTAAATAAACACAATGTAATCCGTCTTCCAGAGGGTAATAAACCATCCCGAAATTAGTTTTTAAAAACATAATCAACAGTACCGTCAGCAATAAAATAAATTTCAAATAATAAAAAAATATTATAAAGCAGGGAACTCACTCCCGACATCCATGCTATATATATATATTATATCGGACCACTTGTCGTCTATATTGACTGTAAATAGGGGTGGGTCTTCTAGTCGGCGGGCTGCTAGGTATGTGGACTTGGTCCAAATTTTCCGAAGGGTGGAAGTCAAAGTCGATGTAAAGATGTCCAAGTGTGAAGCCAGCGAGTTGAAAAGAGCGGAGTGGTAGAGTTTGTTGAGAGTTCACGTGATGACTGGGTGAGAGAGAGTGCCGAACGGTGGCCTATCGCGGAGTATTTATTGAACGCGATAGGACCGAGCGCTGGTTTTGTCGATTTACGCTCGATCTGCCCCGTATTATTGAGGTGTCGTTTTGTATAGCGTTTTGTGCTTATATGTGGCTAGTTTAAAAATATATAAAATTATGCAACTTATAGAACTCTTTCAACCGATTCCGCTCATTTAACTCCCTTGTTCCCACCATATTTATTGACATTATAATCAAGCATACAAGTTTATTCTGAGGGCCCCAACCTCGACAGTGTACGGGAGAATTCTTAAAACTACTTAATGCTAACATTGGTATACATAATTTATAATCAGAAATGTTAATGAGAGTCCCACTGTTTAATATATATAAGTTTGTTTATGATGAATGTAGCGGGACTCTCGTAATCCTTAATTTAAAGTTTGGGTAGTTTGAATTTTTCACCGGGACATTGCGCAAATCGCCCGTGCATTCGATGGGTTTGACCAATCGCGTTCTTGCTTATTGCTTGGGCGGCGGAGAGGGGGTACGACGTAAATACAGCGTATCGTGCTCCGCCTCCGTCAGTCTATCGAACGATGTGGAAGGGGTTGTACGTAAATACGGCGTACAGTAGCGTCCTCGTAGTCATATGATAATATGTGCCGTGACGTTCAGTACATATATACCATAGATTTAGTATTCATTGTACCAGTCCGAGGATGCCCGTTATAGGGTGAAACTGGTCCGGTCGAAAATAAATAAGTGAAAAAAGTTATATAGGTTTTTTTAATCAAAAAAATTCATACTGAATTTATTTGTAATTTGTTATTTCGGAAATAGAAAAATAAATGTATCGAAACTAAATAAAAAAATCATTGAAAAAAACACAACGTACGCCTCGGAAGAGGAATTCGTTTCGATGAGGACTGTGACTATAAAAAACTTGTATTTTACTATACTTATACTTATTAATGTAACTCATGTATGTGAAGTAAATAGCAATTAATAAAAAAAGTATTTAACAAATATCAAATTTTTTACTTTTAAATTTAAATTATTGTTCAGCTTTGAGTTATCTGATGATTTTAGGTTAAACATATAAATATAACGTCATTTTCACTCACTCTTATTGGAATATCAAACCAGAATAGTAGTGGTAAAAGACGACCATTCAGAATTGAAACGTTGTTTGAAATGGTTTCAGTTGCGTTTGGTGACAATGTCTGAATAGCCAGGCACTTCTCCAAGATTTCTCTTCCCTATCTCATTCCCTTCTTCACTCCCTTCAGCGTTAAGGTCAAAACGTACCCAAAATAGGGTAATTCCATAGTTCTACTTGCCGCAAACGCTAGGGAGTAATTAATAATAATTAGGAATAATATGTACACTTTAAAAATCTTAAGGCATAGTGGAAATTCGTTTGTTCCTTATTAAATTGTTAAATTGTATTAAAATACCAACGCAACGACGAAAATTTAAACAATTTTTAAATTTATTTCACGTAACCCATTATTATTATTAATTAGATCTTCGATAGAAATGCATTCACATAGCGATATGAGAGTTTATTCAGAAAATATCCCCACTATAAACACGACAGTTTTTTCTACTAAAAAGGGAATTCAAAGTGCAACATAAATATTTAACACGGAGAACCGGGCAATGGCACATCGCGCGGCAGGGATATTCGTACCGGTATTTGAGATTATCGGAATTTAAATAAAGTTAAGCCAGCCCAGCGAAATGGCCATCATTTGTTCAGGCGACTGCCAATCCCACCAAACGCAGCGACTACTTCTAACAAACCAGAAAGCATACTTTACACCAGTGATGCCCAACCTTTTTAGCCCGAGGGCCAAATTATCCAATTTCAATTTGTTCACAGGCCACAGGGGATAGGGTACATACAGCTTGGCATGGTTAATTTTGCAATTGTCACCAACTAACCCACTAAAATAGTAACCTTTTAATACATTTACTATATATGGTAAAGCACATACAAAGTACCGCAGACATAAAATGTCCACACCAATAAAATATTATCACTTTTTATCACAGTGGAACTCCGAACTATTGCAATTAAATAAGGAATATGATAATCTTTCCTGTTACCTATACGTTTTCAGAAAAAAATAACATTTTGAGGCTCCCTTATGAAACGGAAATTATTAAAGATATCGAACATAGAGCTTACAAAAAAATCTCGGCAGGCTCGACATTATACCAGTAAATGTGATTAATTTTTATCATTCGGAAAGTCAGATTTCAAAGATTTTATCTAGACATATTAGCATGGTAATAAAACAAGATTCTTTAAAATGCATCAAACATAGATCGTAAAATTTCAAATCCCAAAATTCTATTGTTTAAGTAATAGCGTAAAACAAGCTTACTATTTCCACGAAAAGTTATATTTACTCTTGTAAAACAGAACAGAAACTGTCAGTTTTTTTTAACCGCAAACTAGATATCTTGGAAACATTGTTCATTCTTCCCAACCTTTCTTATCATCAGCTTCTTCTCACTCCTCACTTTTTCAGCTCATAAATTTTTACTCGAAAAATCGCGATGCTGTAGTTCCAGTTTTGAAATGTGGATGTGTGGTCACCTTCAAAAATACCTTGGGCAGATACCAGAAAAATAATTTCTCCATGAAATCACAAAAACTTTGTATTTTATTTGTGTTTGATTTAAAAATAAGAAAATGGAACTTTGATCTTATATTTTTATTTATTTTATATGACTCATCACAAGAGCGACCCTGCATGTACAAGTGGAACTATATCACTACCCGGTTGAGAAACGTTGTGAGGCGGTTTAAGGAGGGGGCGTAGGAAGGGATTTGTTAATTCGGACCTTGAATAGGCCCTGATTAAATGTAGAAGGAATGACATATGACTAGTAAAAACGAGTAAAAGAAACGACCCGTTATCATGAAGCCAACATCAAATGTGAACGAATGTTCCGCTCGTGTTGAATTTCACGCACGTTCACCGGCGGGGAGGAGATCAACGCTGATAGCTCTTTCAAGCAGGCTCCATTTAAATATCTGTAGAACAGACTCAGCACGCATACATTGCGTCCGTATATATGGCAGTCGGTCTGTTGACAACGGATTGTCAATCCAACAAACCGCCCCCTTTGCAAAGCAGGTTTATCATGTATTTGGGAGCTCTTGCTCAAAGGTGACTTCCAAATTCAACACACAATGTAAAGTGCCTATCCACATACATTAAAGTTTCTTACAGTTAGTACCTATCTCTAGGATAAAGGCCAACACCAACAAAATATTAACACTGTATTTTTTTTGTTGTTCTACATATTCATTTTCTATCGTTTAATCAATTGATTGTATTTTCTATGCATCTTCTACTACTACTGATATAAACACCGCAGGTATGTTTTCTTACAAATGAAATATTTTAATGTAAGTTTTGATAAATTGTGAGAATTCGAATAGAAAACTCCGTAAAAAACTGCATTCAGTTAACCTTTGGTCATAGAGCATGCTACTGGATGACAGTAAGGTCAGAGAGAAGTAGGCTCAAGAAAAATACCTGGCGTACAGACAGCTTAAAACAGTTTTATTATGATTACCATTTTTTGATCAATGGACACATGAAATAGTTTTTGTTTCCTTAAATAAAAAAGGTAAATTTAAAAAAAAATTATTTACTAAGTCTGTTACAATGCGTAATTATTTTGTGATACTGCACAAAAACCTTAAATACCCGAAGCAGGTGGAACTATGGCATCCACAATCGGATAACGTTGTAATGCTGAAAGAATTGGATCAGTAGAAGGAGAATTATGATGGTTCATTAGTACTTGCCTGTTCCGAACCGGTAAATCCTCCAAAATATGTATCCAATGTGATTTTAATACCTAAATACGTATTGTTTTAAACTTAAGTTAGCTTCCATCGGCTGAATTTTGGTTCTATGAAAGCAAATATTGACGGCCTCCGTGGTCGAGGGGTAAGGCTCTCGACTACGAATCCGAAGGTCCCGCGTTCAATCATTAATTTTAATTAATTTTAAAATAATGTGTAGCACATTTGCTCACGTTCCAGTTTCGCCCTGGTGAAAGACCACCATTCATAATTGAAACGTTGCTTGAATTGGTTTTTAGCTGTGTTTGGTGACCAGATCTGAATAGCCAGGTATTTCCCCACCTTCCTCTTCCCTTTCTCCTTTCCCTCACTAATACCTTCAGCCCCACAACATTCCCCAATTGGGGATGCCATAGTCTCACTGGCTCCAGACGGTTGGGAGCAGTTGGGTCTCTTGTGCGGTATTCATATAAAAAAGAGAAATAGTTTATAAAATAAGAACACAAATGTCAGCCCTAGTATTATTAATTTGGTATTAAACTCCATCCCGATAGACAGAAGCACAATATAATTCATAAAAGGCACTATTTATCATTATTCTACCTCTTTACTACAAAACTAGTCCGCAATAATTAACTTAGATTCTGCGTTCGTAGGGGCGGGTATTTTTGGGATGTACACATTCAGTTGGTTGAAATTTATTTTTAACGATGTTGCAAATGAAATAGAGATATAATAAAAAGTCACTTCTCTTCTTTGAAAGGAATCTTCCCTAAATTAAGTCTCCGAGTACGATAAAATTTGCATGTAAAAGATCAAGTATTTAAAACACATAACAAAGCAACAAACCTGAAATATTTTTGTTTTTCAAAAAATAACTGAATTTTTTTTTTTTAATCTCTGTTAATATTATGAAAACTTTAACAGATCGTTTAAATGGATCGCAATGGTGGAAATTCTTGCCAGGGGGTTGGTTAAATGCCTTCATCGCTTCCCTCGCCCGCTCCACTGCAATGCCACTATTATTAAAGTGTTCCCGTAAATGGAATCAGTTATGAGGCGCCGCTCTATCGGAATTGAAAACGAAGATGCTTGTAGTCAAATTTATTCACTAATGCATCAGTGAAAATTAATACTTTGGTACTATGTAAACGTGGTAACCTGATGTCCCTTTGCAGCCGGAACTAAAAAATATATAAACATTTTTTATTGATAACGTTAGTTTTACACGATTAAAAAGACATAAAAGGTTCACTTGAAAGTCATATCGATTCCTTAGTTCAATAGGTAACTAACTCAAAATACCTTATTTTTGAGAAAATTGAATTTGAAAATGTTTAAATAAAGACATTGCTCCGATGAAAAGTTAATTTGTCCACCTGTTATATAATAATAGATGTAACATGTAAGTAATTTATCAATCTATCACATCATAGGTGCAAATGGCTACATTTATTACGTTCCAAACGGAAACATTTGACATGTTTCTCCATCGAACTAAGAATGTTCTGATTTCATCATAATTCCATAAAGAATTTTCTGACTACATAATAAGGACGAATTAGACTTATTTTCATTTTGAAATACGAGAAAGGAGAGTTTATTTACCATTTTTCATCATTAACTCAAAACCCAGAAATGGTGAGTTATTTCCCTATTGAACTAAGGTATCGATATTATTTTTTGCATTAAGAATAAAACATAAAGATATGCGTAAAAGAAGAATGGACAACTTGAATGAAGAAATTATCTCCATCCTAACCTTATTTTACTTGTTTGTATGCATGCGTATTCTAAGGCTTTGAAAAACAGAGTTTTTTTTATATTTCTCCCTCGGGTGTCACAAATGTTGCCCATGATAGTAGATTATGTAAATAATTAATCTTGTAGAAAATAATATTAACATAACCTAAATGAAATATGAAAACGGAAAAAATGATAGAAAATAAAAAGATTACAGTCGCATCTGGGACTCGAACCCAGGTCCTCTGCCTATCCGGGGCAAGCGCTTAACCAATTTAGCTAATGAGACCAGAATAATTTTAACAAATAATAATAATATTAACAAATCTTGAATTTGAGATATGATATCGATTAAGATATTAATATTATTTTCTACAATGATTAAATATTAAAATGAGGTTTTTAAATCTCGATAAAAATAATTAATAATTAAAAATTGATTATGTAAATTATTATTTCGTTTTTGATGTTTAAATGTATCAAGCCTTTTTTTGTATAAAAAAAAAAATTGTCATCATATTAACGACTCGAGTGTGACAGACGATAGCTAGAGCCAATTTGGGGCGAGAAAATTTGAAAATAGAATACTCGTTTTCAACACGAAATTTTCGATATCTTTCAGATAGATAATCAATGCCTCCATGGGAAGTTTTATCTTCCTAGAAGGTATCAAGAAGACTACGATCTAAAAGAATTTCACTACTTGATAAGAGTAAATACTTTTCAATACTTAATTTATATTATCTTAGACATTATTAAGGTCTTATTTAAGTCAAAGCTGCTGGCTTAAAGCGTGGTTGTTGTGAGTACAGCAAAGCTGCACAAGTTTTTGGATGTCACAACGTGTTCCCGCGAGCAGAGTGCTCCAGGCGTGAAAGTTTAAAGTACATAGATAGTTTTCTCAAATAGTTAATACTATTAATTATTATTTACAGTTGTACCAACTACAAACTTACTTACTGCAACTTTACGAGTATACTAGAAAACTTTGTTCAACCAAGTGTGCGACCTAATGCCCTATTTTAAGCGACCGGTTTGTTCAGTCTTGCATTCAATGTTAAAGCCCGAGAATGAATGCAGCTGATGTGTCTAATGATTATTTTCAAATGGTTTATGGATACACATATTACGACAAATATATCGTCTTTAAGCGCATACAAAAATTTTGGATAAAACTGGATAAAAACCAAAGACAGCAAACTTTTCGTAGTATATCTCCCCATTTTCTTATTTAAAGTATATTTTTTTACTCAACTTGTATTCATCATTCATGTAGATATTTACAGAAATATTGATTTTTCCCATAATAATAAAATATCATTAAAATAAAAAAAAAATAAACAAAAAACAGAAAAAATAACGGTAATAATATTATTTTCCATGAATTATCAAAAAAATATATATTTGGAACATCGACTACCAAAGGATTTTTTATTTATTTATCTATACAATTTGAATCTAATGAAAGGGTTATGGTACTGTGCCCGTCTCACCAGGAGAACCTACATTGAGAGCAGGCAACATATTAATGTAATAAAACGGTTATGGTACTGTGCCCGTCTCACTAGGAGAACCTAAATTGAGAGCAGGCAACATATTAATGTAATGAAATGGTTATGGTACTGTGCCCGTCTCACTAGGAGAACCTACATTGAGAGCAGGAAACATATTAATGTAATGAAAGGGTTATGGTACTGTGCCCGTCTCACTAGGAGAACCTACGTTGAGAGCAGGTAACATATTAATGTAATGAAAGGGTTATGGTACTGTGCACGTCTCACTAGGAGAACCTGCGTTGAGAGCAGGAAACATATTATTATATTTTATTTTAATGAAAATAAAACAATAACTTTCTTTATAACCACGAGATTCATTTAATTTTATTAAGACCGACCGCATAACACAAGTATCATTAGGGTATAAAATTAAACTGATCAAAAATACATGAGATAGCATGAAATAGAAATCTGACATAATAAGAGAGAGAAAGAGACAGAAGTGTACATAATGGAATACCAAGGAATACTTGAACAGGAAAACCTGGTTATTTTAACTTATTTTCTATTACAATCTATACTGTTATTTCCTCAGAACCTACTATAAAAATGGCATAATTTGTGAAAGGTATGTAGATATAAATGTATGTTTATAAGTAAAAATATATTTAAAAATAATAAATAAAAATATGAATTACACAAAAACTATTTTTTTACTGCCACTAACTAATATACAAATATACCCATGCCTTTCCTATGTGAGATTCCTAAGATCAGTAACCAAAAAATCGGAAACTATCGATCTACTGTGATTACTGAATTCCCCTCTAATAATTTTATTCTTGTGCATTTACCTTTATTTGCTAACTTTTTGATGAAAACGCTGTGAATGATTGAAGTTTAGAAATGAGATCAAGCCAGTATCGGCTACGGCAACGAAATCGGAGCTTTAAAGGCTGGATAGAAAAGAGCAAATAGAAACAGCAAACAACCCGTGTCAACACAATCATCAGTGTAAACAAAGCTCCAGTCGGACACTTGACGATAAATCTATTTAATTTTATCCCATACGTGGGCAAGAAGAAAAATTTGATGTTTTTCAATACATTCACTACAACGCAATGTCTGGATTTTTTGTTGTTGATGAAAATAAAAAGGATTCATACGTTAGGTTTGTTTTGACTCATCTTGAATCTCAAGTTTTTCAGACAAACGTTCGTAGTAGAGTGTGTATAATCGATATTAATAAAAGAAACAATTTCTTTAAGTCACTTGGAGAAACAATACCTATATTCGCCTTCAAGATGCCATGGAGTTTGTTTCAACTTAACTTTGATCAGAAATTCTTCAGGTAAACAAAAATAGAATTATTAGTAGTATTTAATATTTTACGTAGTTTTTTAATGTGGAAAAGTCTCCAATTCTCGCATATGAAAAATCTGAATATCGCACAAAAATGCATTTTGATATATTGCCTATTTTTCAATAGAGCATTCAGGCAGAGTAAAGAGGATACAATAATCAGAAAAAAATCTACAAAACAAGTAACACGGTTCACACAACCTCTTAATAACTCACAACTGTTATATTTATTGGATCCAACAGTCGCTACCAAGTCTAATTTCTAAAATAGAAAAGGTTTTTCTATCTGTAGTCATAATCGTACAAACAAATTTACGCCGAATAAAAAAGGTTTCTGAAATTGGAAAATCTTTTCATAAAGCGATGAATGCTTATCCTGTTTGTAGAACCTTCAAGTTTGAAAAGTCACTCGTATTCAGGTGAGTGCCCAACCCCACCCCGTCTCACACCCACCCCAAACACAGCCTGCCACCCCCATTCTGCGGTTTCCGTCTCCTCGGGAATTAACTCAAGGATATTCAAACTATTAATTTGCTGCCCAATCAATATCACTTTATAATACCCGGCTTACAACTTATTTAATATCTTTTCGTTAAATTTCGTTAAGTTTTAGTTATTTAAGCCCTGTGTCAACTAACTTAATTTAAAAATAGGCGGTTCAGATTAATAATTGTACTTGGAAGCAAAATTTCAAATTGTTTATTAAGAAACTGCAATTAATAATTTGTGGTGACATTAAAATAAATCAAGTGTAGTATTTGTTGGCACTTCAAAAGCAAAATTTCAAACTAAAAGTGATTTTATTAATTGTGGGTATTAATTAATACATTCATTAATTACTAAGTGAGTGAAAAGTGAACAAGAGTCAAACTAAGGTAGTGATGAAATGACCGCATGGAGGAGTATTGGGGCATCATATAAAGTCCTAAGGACTGGAGATAGATGGTTAGGAACCGGAGCCTGTTTATAAAATTTTCTGCCTTGATGATGGGGTGTATTAAAAATACCTATTATCAGATATATTACAGATTTACAAACTACTTAAAACTATCAAAAAAGAGTATGAAATAAAAAAAATAAAAAAATTCCGTCAATTCTTCTGTTCATTTTTGACATTTATATCTATAAAAAGTGATATTTTGAACTGATATTGTACGAAAGCTTATGGTTTAATTTCCAAGAATTCTAAATTTGTACGTTTTTTTTTCTTTTTCCATAAAACGACTAGAATATATTTTTCTCCGAATTCGAAGCATGATAATGTTACATTTTCTATTTTTGATACTTTTAAACAAAAACTGCCCTGTATTAGATACGAAAATAAAAACTTGAAAGTCGAATGGGGAAACATTGGGTGAATAAAAGAGACTTCTGTGAAATAAACCTCACTCACTTTTCACAAAAAAGGATCATTTACATCGGTCCACACGAACGCCAACGCTAACGATAAAATATAAAAAAAAGTAAAAGACAGAATACAAATTTAAAACCCTCGTCTATCTGTAGAAAAGGGCGGTCCGTTTGATAGATTCGCCTATCCTAACAAATGGACTACAATCTCTGGAGCACGGACGTCAGGTGGGAATTTTATCCTTGTTCTACCGGTACTTTAATGAAAGATGCTCTAAGGAACTAGCGTCATTCATTCCTTCGGTACCGGTGCATAATCGGAAAACACACGAAACGAGCGCCCATGTACACGGTTGACATTTGTCACATAAGAACGGGTAGCTTCTGCAACAACTCGACTGTGGAATGATTTTTCTTTATTTATTTTATTGTGAAATAATGTGTATCCAATAACATTTCACAAAATATCAGGTGATAATATTATATTACAAATAACAATAGGCACGTCAATAACATCAGTTACTGAGCAAAACATTTAATGCTTGTCTTGAAAGCACTGAAGTTAAAATGAAAAATAGTTATCTTAGAAGATAGGTAGTCATTTTTTTTAGTTATCGCGTTTTCTCCCTTCTACAACACGAGTCTCTTCGAGACACAAGTTCACTCCTTCCTGACCTCCAAAAGACTATTCACACAACATCCCCAAAGAAAATTCCCTGAGGAAAATTATTACCCATTTATCCTGGGCGAAGTAAAAAAATAGCTATGGCTAAAAAGGGATGAAGTATAAAAATATGAAATGTTCATATTTATACAATATATGTATTAGTTTTCTTTACAATATTACTTTAATTAGGCAAGAAATATACTTCACAGTTTGTAGGTACAAATAATTGATGAAGTGATATTTCAAATGGTGAAAGGTATTTTTTTTACACAAAAAACCCTTCAAGTAGTTTCATCAGGACAATAAAGTTTTTCAATTAAGTAGTTTAGAAATATATGATAAATACAATAATCTCTTCGTGTAATTGTGCATATCACTTGCCCGAATGACGCTTGCTATTATTAGAAAACCAATAGTAATCACAAATATAATGACATACAAAACTTAACTTACGTAAATTTAAAAAAAGCGCGAGTTAAGTTATTTTAAATAATTTAGAATAACCCCTTTACGTTATTTTGCAAAATTACACTATTTTTTTTGTTAAATTAAACAACAGTTGACTATTTCACGTTCTCCCAGTAGGTACATGTATCTTCTGAAAACAAACGCTTAATCTGTCAGTACAAATCTGCCATTTAAAATTGTTGTTAAGATTTCCAGAAGACTAACTTTTCCAGTCCAGCAAAGTTCCATCTTTTCTCTTGATGTTCGTACCACACAGCGGTGCAATCGCTCGAGTTAATTCTAGAAAATAAATAAAAATATCTAGGTCTTAAAAATACGTTATGTCTGGATTTTATCAAGGCAAGTGCGAGAATAAAACTTAAATGGCGATTTCCACAACATTTTTTACTATTTTCTTTAAAAGATTTGTAGTCACTTTGAGACTTCATTATTAATAAATTAATAAGAATAACTGTGCTAACACTACTTTTTAATATATAAATATCAACATGTTTCGAAAGAAAAGCTTTCCTATGCTCTAAATGAATATACTCAAAATAATGTTCTCACTTACGTAAAAAATGTAAAAACCCAATATGATAAAAAATGAAGGTACTGGTCGTATTACAAACTTTGTAAATAAAAGCGAAGAAGCGAGAATACCGAATGGTAAAGTTATATCTTTTTACCAAGAATTTTGTTAACCATGTTGAAAGGAGAGTGATTCCTTACCCGCCGTGGGATTCAAACCCAATCCGTCAGAATGCCAACCGCGCGTTAATCCCTCCGAGGCATCGACCACCTCGTTTGTGCTTCTGTTTGTAAAACTATCGACCCAACGTACATAGTAAGGCTTGAAACTCGATTTGTCGTGCGGCGATTGAATTAAGTTTTAACGTCAAACTTTTATTAAATCGGCTACAACTGAAGGTGTGTTTACATTGCTTGGATTCAGAAACCGTCTGTTTATTTACTATACAGAATTAATAAAATGATTATTTTATATATTTTCTGTATATCATGGAAACCTGGTCGCTAAGTCGATCATTTATATGGAGAGAGAGAAGGTTTTTAAATGTTGCTATAAGCCATGCATCCATAAAATTAATTTCGCTGCTAGGGTGAAGAACATATAAATTCTTAATCTAATTACAAAATATATTATTTCTAAAATCTTACGGCTTAAAAAAATATATATATTGTTCTGTAAAGAAGGGAAGGGGATGGGGAAGGTTAGGTTGGAGGAAAGCCCTTAAGTTGGAAAGCCAGTGTGGTGTAAACTGGGAGTGTCAGGGAGAGGGGAAACGGGGAAGAGGAAGGTTGGGTTAGAGGGGAAGTTATGGGAGACAATTACAATCTGCAGGACTTACCCTGGAGGTGGTTTCCTCGATGTTGAAGTCTGCTCCGCACATTAGCCTAGCTCAATTCGGCAGGGGACATCAACTTCTTATCATACAGGGTCGCGAATCGATCGCAATCTTATAATTGGGTTGAGGGCGTTTCTATTTCTACGTTAAATTAGTACAAGGAAGTGTTTCCAAACTCGGTGTTTATTGCAACTCCGACAAATATGATGGGTTAAGAATAATCGTGTAGAGAGTAAAAAAAAGGGTCTTAATCTAGGTAGGATTCTATTGTAATCTCTCTCTCTTTCTGATTGGAATCTCTAACCGAGTTATGCAGATGAAACAAGGGATCAAATCAACACATTATGGGCAGATGGGAATTCAGCTGACGTGGTGTTCTGGTCGAATGGCGGGGGCGGCTCGTGATGACGCCAAGGCCGGACATCTTCACACTGAGTTAAATGGGTTTTTATATTTAATAAGGCACCATATTGAGTGTTTTGACGGCAAGAGGCAATTCTAGCTGCGGGTGTCAGCCCGCCTGCATTGTATTTGCTCATAAATAAATAATAACAAAAATGGCCGCCTCTTTTTCACAGACGCAGTTCAGAGAGGCAGTTATCTCTTCGGGTTCCAGACGGGAAGTGTGAAGCGCAGCAAGGAGCGGTCCCAAACTACCGTGGGCGTTCGTGTTGCATGCTCCTGTTTTCTTTATTTATGATCTGATTGGTTTAATTGGGCGCTCGAATCGCCTGATTGGTTAATTTATGGAGGGAAATGATGTGGTTGCTTGCCAGGCTTATTTGCCAAGACGAGTAGCTAGAACTCATCCCAGGGTCAACCTTTCGTTACATAACAATATTCAAATACATAATGCAACCTCAGACCACAATAAAAAACAGATCTTGAACAAATAAAACCCTGAATATCCCGATAACACACACACCCCATACGGGCAAAATCGATTTAAGTACTACGCAATCAAAGTTTATAATTGCATGGTTACCACTTTGAAACAACTACCTACTGTAAATATAATATCTAAAATTAATCTCAAAAATATATCACAGATGGATAAAAAAACAAGGTGTTCATATTATTCAAAACATGATAAAACCAAACCAAACAACCGAATACACAAAATACTATACTTACCCATCTCCCCTTTTCTGTCCAATGTACTTTAATATTATCAAACTTAGTTGAAAGTATCCATAATTACAAGTTTATTATTTTTTTAAAGGATTTGCCTACCGTAACCAAAACAAAAACAAAAAATGAATTAAAAATTACGTTGTATTTACCACTTATATACACATATCAACATGTTTCGAAAGCGATGCTGTCTTCATCAAGAATATATAGAATATATTATTTATAGCATTTTATATAACTATTTTTATGGAAGCCATTTAGACTATTAAAAAGTGGCCATTCGGGTTAGTCTGGAGATATATATATAAGGAGATATAGCAATAATATTCCAGAAAAATCTTTTATAAAGACACTGCTCCGTAGCCGAGCGGATTAGATATTCGACTAGGAATCTGAAGGTCATGGATTTGGAAATAAACGTTCTTTAAATTAAATAATTAAAATTATTTTATTTATACCGCTATTTAATAAATAAATATTTGCATGTTTCGTAGCAAATAGTTCCCTCGTCAGGATACATTGAAGAATGTAATTTTATTTTATTGAAAAAGAAATTATCTTTATTTCGTTTGATTTATTTTACATTTAAGAATCGTAGATACTCTTGGCGAAAGAACATTATTTAGAATCGAATCGTTGCTTGAAATAGAATTAGCTTCCCAATATTCTTCTTACCCATCTTTTACTCCTCCGTACTCCTTTCAGCCTTACGAAATACCCCAAATGGGTATGATATAGTCTTACTGGTTGCGAGCAGTTGGGACACATTTGCACACTTTAAAAAAATATTTATATCGTCTCGGATACATGTCATTTCATTACCTTCAAACCGCCGCGTTTCATCAGCCAAAGAATCGGACAACTAATAGAACTGTGATAATTAATTTTACATATTGCAATAAAATATTAAATTTAACGAGAGTACCTACTACGTACTACGTGTGTATCAAACCAAATACTTTGTCGAGCCCTTGTCGGAATAAAGTTGTATCCAACAATTATCTTATTTTGAGTAAAAGGGAAAAACCGAAACCACTCATGTTTTTCAACATTTTATTTTGAAAATGAAATAAACGTATAATTCTCAAGAGTGTAGAAATAAAGAAGTTAAGAAAGACAATTTATTTTGACGTTATTATAATAATTTATCCTGAATTATTCTATTTAACTCAATAGTAGCACACATAAAGTAACATTCACATATAAAATAAATTCTCCCATATTTTTTTTATTGTATAATATTAATTATATACGGTGGGAACTTATACCCGCTAAGCCACTGCAAGTAGCTTGTCAGCAGGAGTTTATTTCAACAATATAATATAATACAACAATAAATTACAATCATCATACAAATGTAGGGCAAAAATTATTATATTTAGGCGCATGCATGTTGTGATCAATGTACATAAGTTGAAAAAAAAATTAAAAAGAAAAAATAATGGAAAAAGCATTACAGTTTTGTTATTGAGATACTATAGTCCAATTTTATAACACCGATTTGAATAATAATATACAAATGTCATTTAGGTATTTGAGCCAAGCAGCAAATAACAGTATGAGTAAATCAATCGAATACGATTGATTTACGGCACAGATCAGCAGTCAAAATCGTGTGCGACATTGTCATGCCCTAACTGTTTACACAGGTCATTTGCAGGCTTAATAATATACTCGTATTTCTGAACATATAGATACTTCTTTAATGCATCCTCCAGCTGCGTGGCTATGATTTATTTCCAGTTTAAAATATTAAATGTCCTTTCTTTTCTTATTTTTATTTTTTTTTATATGAATACCGCACAAGAGTCCCAACTCCTCCCAACCGTCTGGAGCCAGTGAAACTTTGACATCCCCAATTAAGGAATATTGTGAGGCTGAAGGTATTGGGGAGGGGAAAGAGAAGGGGAGAGAAAGGTGGGGAAATTCCTGGCTATTCAGATCTGGTCACCAAACACGGCTAAAAGCTATTTCAAGCAACGTTTCAATTCTGAATGGTGCTCTTTTACCAGGGCGATACTGAGAGTATCTTCCACTCTGGAACGTGCGCATATATAGTATATATTATTTTTAAATTAAGTAATTGTGAAACAGCACAAATTAATTAAATAAAATGTTATAAAATGTTATTAAAAACGGGATTTGAAGCCGCGACCTTCGGATTCGTAGTCGGGAGCCTTACCCCTCGACCATGGAGGCCATTAATTTATAATTTCTTCAAACGATTGGTATTCAATTTGTGGTGTCATTATAAATAAATTAATTAAAAAATATACTTTGTATTCACCACTTTAAAAACATACATAGAAATCTACGTGTATCAACGGTGCTGTTTTCTTAATCAGGAATATATTTCATATTAATTATTTTCATATTCCTGAGGAAAAAAAGCATCGCTTTCGAAACATGTTGATATCTATGTATATTTATGAAGTGGTGAACACATAGTATATATATTTTAATTCATTTATTAAATTTTCGTTTTTGCCCTTTATTCCCAGGAATTAAGCCAAGCTCTGTGATTTTGACAAACAATGAATACAACGTTCTTCCACAGACTAATAATTTTAAAATGCTGCCACAGGCTTAAATATTTTTCATTACCATAGTACCTACCTTAAACGATGCATAATAACATATCCAAAATTATTTCATCATTAACTCAATATTGGTAGTTTTGTTCGGTAAAACATTATTCCAGGCAAGGGCTCACTTATATGCAGATATTGCTCTCTTCCTGGATGCACTTTACAATAGAGACTGCATGAGTACCTGTGCTTAATATAAATAAAGCTGGATTTTCCGGGTGAACTGAATTCTTCAGAGTCGTAAAGAAGAAATCCTTGTAGAAAATGCTGATTTCGGAAGTATGAAAGGCCCTGAAAGTGGTACGTAATACCCGGGACGTCTTGAGTCTCAGAGGTCTATCACCGATGGCCATTAGACGTATATTTCAACGAGTTTAACCCTTATGAAGCTATCATCTCTCTTCTAGTACGAGGGTGGGCGTATGTTAGTCGTTATTTATGGGGGTATTTGTAGCTTAACTGGCTTCTGAAATGCACCAACATTAAAAAGGTTTTCTGTTTTTAAATATTTTAAGGTTTCTACAAGGATATCTTTGTACGCAGCCAGCATTAACAGGAACTTGTTTTATGTGAACGCTGTGCTGGACACCCAACTGCGTGGAGCCAGTGGGACTGTGGCATCCCCTATTAGGGTATTTTGTGAGGCTAGTACGGAAGGAAATGAAGAAAAAGAAGGTGGTTAGGTAGATACCTGGATATTCAGATCTGATCACCAAACACGGCTTAAGTCATTTAAGCAATTTTCAGACGACAATGGTTTTATTTCGCTAGAGCGATACTGAAAGTAACACTCTGAAATTTGCTGAAATTAGATGTTTGAATATTTTATTTTTATTAAATTTGAAATAATAACACATACTAATTAAATACAATTTATTGGCCCACACCGGGATTTAAACGCGCGATCCCAGGATTCGTAGGTGAGAATATTAACCACTCGGCCACGGAGGTCATCAAAGAAGTCGTCGTTTTAAACTACAAAATCTACGGCAGCGCCGCCCTTGACTACGTAGATAAGTATGTCGATCTGTATCTGATATAATCGTAACCACTCGGAAACTATTAAGAAAAGTCACTATAAGGTTTTTAATCACTACAATTAACTGACGACCTCCGTGGTAGAGAGGTAAGATCCCTGGATACGGTTTTAGTTATAGTTATATTCATTGAGGTATATAAATAGAGTACACGTTCCTTTCAAAATCAGCGTAAAAAATTGTTACCACGCGTGAATTAAGAAGGGGGTGAGGCGGTTCTCGATGTCGCCCAAATCTTTCCGACCACGAATGAACTCAACAAAGTCGCCTAGCCGCACAATGACTGACTGCGGCCCGGAGCATCTGAGTTATCGCCGTGCCTACTTCAAATGGTCCTTGAGTTCTTTAACATGAAAAAAACCATTACAGCTACACCATTGCTTTTTCAATCTATTCCAGAATGAAATATCCAGTCATGTAGGTATTTTGCAGTTATCACTGTAGATCAATATCCGGCGAGCGCTTGTAATCGACTGAAGCCCGTGTTATCTCTATGGTGCCAATTGGCCGCACGTTGTGGCTCATCTTTTTAAAGCTGATATTTACTCCATTTATATACCTCGGTGATTATATTATACCACTATTAAATGCTTTTATATGGCAGTAGCTTGTTTTACATCCCTACATTACTTACGTGTTGAATGACGTATGTGTGCGTATTGCGTGGGCGTTTGTAGTCTGTCATATAATTCGTTGAAAAATGTCATGCACAATATTTACGACTATGAGCACAATGAAGTAGTCACATTTATTTTTTCCTAAAAATATTGTAGTACCACAGGGGGGTGTGTGTATTGCATCATCGCGTGTGTATGTGTAAATCATCGCGTGTGTATTGCATCCTCCATCACGAAGGACGCAAGGATTTAAATCCTCTTACGTTTGAAATAATAGAATTATATCTCTGTGTAATAGTTTCGCTATTGCGAGTGCAATATCTCGTCAAAATGGGTTCCACTATGTGCACGCTAGAGCGGTGCGGAGGGTGGACAGTTTCGGTTACTTGCCGGTCTATCGCCGAGCGAACGCAGTTCGCAGTACAGGTAGCGTTGAGGGGACGTACCCTCAACGAAATGTAACCAATTTTTTGCCTCGTATCTCATCCATTTAGATATATTTATATACATCAATGTTTAAAACATCATAAGGGAGAAATAATCTGGTAAGCATTGAACGTGTTGTTTTTTAGTACACTTCTTTTGTTAATACTACTTAAGTACTAAATTCGCAATGATTAACTCACTTCCCACGTGCGAATATATAAATTTCGTTATTTTATGGACTTAATGCTTATGGGCAGTGAATATAATACCTTATCATTGAAGAAGATAATATTAACAAATCTCAAATGAAACATGAAACTGAAAAAAACACAGAAAATTAAAAGGTATCAGGAATCGAAGTCACAATCTCTGTATTACCGGGACAGCGCTGTAACCATTGAACTAATGAGACCCGTTCATTTTACACCATTTTTATCGATATCATTCGTCAAATTTAAGGCTTACGAGCATTAACCTTAATTAATTCTTATATTATTGGTAGCTACCTTTTTTATATTATTACAAAGTTCTATACGAATATATTTTCAATCCGTTATGCATGTCCAATTTTTATTTAGATGTCCTGGGATCGATTCCCAGATGCGATTGGTACCTTTTCATTTTTTCTCTTTTTGTGTTTCATATCTCATTCGAGACTTGTTCATATCAAACTCCCCGTATCTGTGCGCAATATAACGCACAATTTCACAATATCGACATTCTTCATAATACCCTTTCAAAATATCGAACCGAAGTAATATGAATATACGTCCCGATCCAATCTTCCTCTTCCTTTCCCCTTCCTTCTTATTTTGTTTTTTCTCTATTTTGTTAGATTCACAAATAAAATGTCTGTATTTAACCACTGTTAGCACAAACAACTTTATTGGCTTACCTTTTGTTAAACTTCCTTCGTATATATTTTTGTGTTAAAAGCTGTTTGTTTCTAAAAAATAAATAAATATTATCTTCTACAATGATTATATATGACAATAGGGTTTATAAGCTTTAATTAGTTATTCCAATAAGTTAAATATAATATTTAGCTACCCTGTTCTTTTTATGAGCCTAATCTGTACTCTAAGAAACGAAGATTAACGTTAAAAGGAATTGCTGAATTATTGATATTAACAGCTCATTTCTCAGCTTAACGAATAAGCCCCAAATTTTACATTAGTCCATCGGACAAAAATCTATATCGGTAAACGGTTTCTGCTCCTAACTATTTCAAGTCCTCTGATCCGGAGGAGGACTTCAATAGTTGCCCCGCGAACCTCATGTACTCTCCAACGTTTGATACAAGGGTATAAGATATATGACGGATAAAGGTGTTCTTAGAAGCATCGTCTACAATATGGAAATTCTCTTTGAAGCATAATCCTACAATCGATATTACAACCGTTATAAGATACCGTTAGCGATTGAATGTATTGTAATTTGGAATAAATGTTGTGTTTGGACTTTTGATTCGCTAAAAAATCTTCCTTTTTCATAGCAGTATTATTCATGAAAAAGAACTAAAAATATTATAACGGTTTATATTAATGGAAATATTAATAAAAACAGCTGAATCCCAGGAAGGTGACGTAAATACTTATCATGTAATAAGTCCAGCATCTTTGATGGGTATTTGTTACCTTTATTAAAATTACAAAGTTAAGTGATTTTAATTTATGTATTTAGGTATTTTGATGGTGGTTACCTATATTTATCGAATCGTAATTAAAATGTTTTGCCTAACAAATTTGATAACATGTGGTTGTCAAATAACATAAATACAATCCCAATCAATTTGGAGTTGGAACCGTCGGATGAAACATTTATTTATTGAAAAGCATCATAAATGAACAGTTATTCACCATGACACTATAGAGGACAAAAGTAATTAATAATATTAGAATAAAAGTTAAAATTTATTGGGATAGATTTTTTTTTAAGTGACACCTCACAAGAGCACCCCTGTGTGTACGGAGTGCATACAGGGAACAATACCGCTACCCGGTTAGAAACCATTGTGAGGCGGGTTAGGGAGGGGGCTGTAGGAAGGGATTTGTTAATGCCGGCCTTGAAGAGGACCAGATTAAATGTAAGTGGAAAGAAGGATGCTGGTGGCTCGTTCCATATACGAGCCGATTTACACAAAAACGATTCGAGCAGGCTCCATTGAAATATCGATAGAACAGACACAACATACGTACATTACATCTGTGCATCAGAGATGGCAGTCGGTCTGTCAACAACGGACTGTTAACAGACCGACCTCAATCACCGCTGTAATCAGCAAACATACCGCCCTCCTTTGCACAGAATCAAGCAGGCTTATCAAGTATTTGGAAGCTCCAGCCCAGAGGTGACTCTTGAATTGAATCTTTGTGCCTCTTTATATTTTTCGACTTTGATAGTAGTTCAGCACATTTTTTCGTACAATAATATGTGGTAATTTGCACAAATAACATTTTTTACATTTTCTTGAAGCGTTCCAGGATTTTCTTCGACCAGGTTTGCTTAACAAAATATCGCAAATTCTGTCGCAGGAATCCATTTTCATCAGCAGGAAATCCGAATAAGAGAGATAAACCGTTCTGAGCTTGGACGCTTCCATTTGTATTTCAATCACAATACATTATAGATACTCGCATGTTGCTCGGTGTTTTGCAGGAAATGAGCTTCTTCAAACCATTTCATTTCCCAAATCTGTTTAAGCATCTTCCTACATACATTTTTTTATGGTGAAATTATTTTTACTACACGTTGTAGAAAGAAAACGCTTAATTTTTATGAATTGTTTTTGTGCTTAAATCTTAGAACTCTATTTAATATATTTTTTAAAATTTAATATAAATCAAATTAACTAACTAAAAAACCATCACGCTATTTCCCCGCAAGGGTAGAAAGAGAGGACGGACCGCCAAACATCTCGATCTTGGCATACACTTCTTGCTTCATTCACTTTCATACAACGTCTCATACATTCTCTTCTGTTATTCCGACTTCTGAGATGGTCCGACTTAAGTATTTGATTCACTTGGTAGTGCCATGTCTTCCTCAGACGTCCCTGGCTTCTTCTTCCATTCACATTCTCCTTACACTCCTTTCTTCGTTCATTGGCTCTACATGCCCAAACCGTCTAAGCGTCCCTTTCTTGATCTTGCTCACAGAATTCAGAACTAAACTTAAAACACATCTTTTCAGACAATCGTATCCATAAATTCACCTGTAAATTGCTTAGCTAGGCTGGCCGGTTAGTACTTACCTAAAGTCATTAAATAAAATAAAATAAAAACATAATTAAAAATTCACGCATCGGTGCGCAAATGCGTCCACAGCCCGCAACACTGTAAACAACCAAAGTGTAAAATAAAAATAAAAATAAATAAATAAAAACGTTAATATTTATTAAAAGCTTCTTACGCTGTGTAAGGTAATTTTATAGATATTTTCGAGTCCTAAAATTCATTTTATGAATACTTTCCAGTCCTAAAATTAATACCAATAATTCAATAAATACCAACTCTTCTTGTGCCACCGATCATCTAATAAATGTAACATCAATAGAAAAGGAGAAACAAATAACCATGTAAAACTATCATCTCTATAATTAAATTTTTCTAAAAACTGTGTTCATCTGAAGCGACCTGCCAGGTAAGTATGTTTTTCTGTATCTGTCTGTACATAATTAGTTAAGAAATATTTGTACAGCGCCCTTGAGGTGATTTTCACAAAAACGGCGCTATACAAGTCATCCAACTATTATTATTATTATTATGCTTACGTCAGCCTTGCATTCTTTACGAATCTCAATATTTTTCACAGGATCACACATGGTTTTGCTCCACATTCGTATCAGAGATCTCATTTCCACAGCATTCAGTCTACTTTCATCCTTCCTCTGCCTGTTCCATGCCTCACTACCATACATCAGGGTTGGTATCAGCACTCCATTGTGGACTGCTAGCTTCGCTTCTTTGGACAACTTTTTGTTTGCGCCAATCGCATTCAGTACTCCGTTAATGAAGTTTCCTGCATTCACCTTCTTTCAATATCCCTATCACTCTTTCCATCTCTCGTAAACATACTTTCCAAATACACAAACTCATCGACCTGCTCCAAGTATTCATCATTCACAACTATATTGCACACTATTTTCGTACTCTCTCTTTCAAACACCATGACTTTGGACTTACTTATATTCATCTTTAGCTCATTCTTCATACATAATTAGTTCATCCTAGATACTGTATCCGACTGTAGATCATCCATACTGTTATATAAATAAAATTTAATTATGTTATTATTAAGTTCTGCATATTATTATTATTAAATTTGATTTACATCAAATTTGAAAAAGGTTTATTTTTATTTTATCACAATTATGTAATTGTTTGGTAGGAAGGTAAAGGGACCTAAGTCCAAAATAATGATTTTACTGGAGAAGCAAAATAAATTTTACAATTAAATATAAATCGGTTCTGATGGACAATTTATTTATTTATTTATAGCTATATATTATACAGTACCATTTTAAATATTATTTGTTTTAAGTATAATAAAGGTTAAAGGAGTATCAGGTAGGTTTGTAGAGGTAATTCTGTGAATGGAGTGTTATATCGATACCTTAATTTAATAGGGAAGTAATTCAAAATAACTCATTGTGAGAAAACTGGATTTAAAATTTTTCAATAAGACTCGCTCCCATGAAAAGTTATATTGTCCACCTATAAAATAACAATAGATGCAACATGTTAGTAATTTATCAGCCTATCATATCATATGTGTAAATGGCTACATTTATTAAGTTCCAACCGGAAACATTTCACATGTTTCTCTAGTAAACTAAGAATGTGCTGATTTCATTATAATTCCATAAAGAATTATCTGACTACATGATTAGGATGAATTAGACTTTTTTTTAAATACGTGAAGGGAGCGTTTCTTTACCATTTTTCATCATTAACTCAAAACCCAGAAATTTTGAGTTATTTCCCTATGGAACTAAGGTATCGATATGTATTGTGACCACCTCACTAGGAGAACCTTTGCTAAGGTGTTCACGTGGATGTGTTAAATGTGATACAAGTATTGATGTGTATTGATTAGTTTGGTTTTAATATTTTAGTTTTGCTATATGAATGTAATTTAGGTATAAAATTTGAAGAAAAATATTTTTTGTCTTTTTTTGTTTTTGTTACAATAGAGTTAAGATATATTGATTTAGGAAAATCCTTAAAAATGTAATTATATATACTATTGACTAAGTTTGATAATAGTTAAACATATTGCACCTAAAATGAGAAAATGGACTATCAAATAAGCATAGTATTTTATGTTTGGTATGGTTTTATCTTGTTTTGAATACACTAATTTAAAAAAATAAGTTGTAGTTTCGAAATTGTAATTCTTTATTTATGTAAATTAATTATTTTCTAAAACAGTGGTAGTTAAAATATTTTTCTAGGCATATACATTATTTTTAAAAAAATATTTTCCCTTTTGGCATTATTTAATATAATTTACAATACTAAAGTATATATAACATTAAAAAGAATTATTTACAATAATTTTTTTTTAATTTAAATTATAATAAATAATGTTATTAATTAATCATGGTAATTAAATTCATAAATAATAATTTTGAATTTAAATAATGTTTTATTAGAAAAAAATACATTTTGAGATAAAATATATTAGATGGTTACTAAAAACACTATAATTTGCGAACAAAGAAACAACTAATGAAAAAAAAGCAAATAAGCCATCACTTGGATATTCAAACATAATTATATGACATCAAAAACCGTTTGATCATCATAAATTATTATTGTATCACGGTCTGTATTACGTACGTCCGCTGAAGTAGGCAGATCTTTATAAAATTGATGAAAAACTATTATGATACGGATAAGCAATGACAACAAATCTTTATTTTTCTCCTCTGATATGCAACCACTCTTATAGTTATGTAAACTGTCAATACAGTCAGGATGGTTATGTCCACGACGTTCGTAATTAATTTCTTTAATGGTTCATTTTCATCGAGACGCCCTGTATAAAAAAAAACTCTACCCTCTTTGGTGTACCTCAGCCATTTCACGTCAGCCCAAACAAACTTCCGACCGTCTTCATTTTATTTATTAATGTTTCTTTGAATAGATCAGAGAATATGAAAACGTCTTCAGGATTCATTTCTCTATTGATAAATTTGTCTTTTGCGCCTACAGTCGATATGAGCCGTGCCCAATCGTCAGTGTGATGAAACTTCATGATTTTTTTTCTTCTTCTTTCTATCAATAGGTGTATGGTCAACATCAAACTTCATTTGTGATAAAATCAGGAGTTAAAAATATGTGGTCTGTGTTTTATAAATTATTATTTTCTGACATAGCAGTTATAAAGAAGTTTTTATTTCGGCCAACAGACGTATCAGAATAAGGGGTTTATTATTTTGCTTCATCTGACAAATGTCTGATGTGATTAAAGAGACACGTTCTCTCCTCGTCCGCTGATCTCTTCATGCCACATGTATCGGTAAGGCTTCGATGAACCCCGTGAATCTGTAAATTGTAAATCCATAATTGCATTTTATGAAAGGCTACGGATGTCTCCAAGTAAGGCGCTGGAAGACACTGTTGCAAATCAAAAGTGTATGCCCTCTGCTTAAAGTCACCAAGCGCTTACGCTCTGTGATGAAAGTCATCATACTATAATGAAAACATATAGCATAAAAAAAGAAATTCGCTTTTGTTATTTCCCAAAAACACAATTTTAATACAGCGCGATGCTCGAACCAAAATCCAAGAAATTTAGAAAATTTTCGTCATGAGAGCAAAATGCTCGCGAGAAAGATCTTCAACTCGATCTGTGAGCGATTGCAATAACAATTTTTATTTGTTTCCGACCTCGCAATTTTTCGTTACGTATTGTCGTGCCCTTTGCCAAAAGGGGACATCTTACTGCCCTCTGTCGTGTATTTCAGAAAACAATTACCAAATAAGATAGCATTACAATGTACTGCTGCACATATCGCAATATTTGAAAATATAAAAAAAATATATAATATGTTATTGTAAATGTACGGGAACTTAAATAATACCGCCAACTCAGCCACTGACCACATTTGTACGCATAGTTGGCCTCATTCATGTGCGTTTTATGTTTTTTCTTAATTTTTTCCTATATTTAACTAACATCGTCAAAAAAGAATTAAGCCCCCTTACCCTCCTTAGACATTTATTTTTTAAATGTATGTATTTCAACAACAAAGCAATATCAGTGATTCGTTGAAGAACAAAACAGCTAAGGACCACGCCTAGCAGAGGCCGCGTAACTAGGAGATTTAAATCTCCCACTCATCATTCTTCTTCCGATGTAGCACTGACGTAACTTGCTTAGCATAGCGGCTATATCCCGCAATACCATCATTATTAATTAATTAATTATTATTGTGTTTAAGTATTAGACCTAATTTTTTTCTCCGTTCTGTAAGTATATTAGTTGCGACATTAAAAGCTGGGACAACAAATTACATGTGTAAGTACCTGACAAAATAGAGAATTTTAATTATCACAATTACTTCTAAATAAATCAGTGTTTACCGAACCTATTAATAAATCAATTATAACACTATAGAAATTAAAAGTGGGTCGGAGTGAATAAAATCATTTTAAAAAGTCGTTGCAGTGTGACCTAATCACAATTTTAAAATAGCCTATATCTAAATAATAAAACGTTTACAAAACATCATTCTAAACCGTTAAAGATTTGTATTAACAAATACATAATAAATTGATTTTTTTAGTATTACATTCATTTTGATAGATCGAACCCTTCACTATCTATGCTTAACAAAACAAACAAACAAAATGTATTGAAAGGTTACATATGTACGTAATATGTAACCCTTAAGTAGTCTCATGATATAACCCCGGCGTATACCTCGCACACGATGAAAAGAGAATAGTATTATGATATGCTATGTTACACACCTTTTTACTCGTTGCATAACTGGAAAGAAAGGATGATTAAAGTTCACCCGACTACACATCATTACCCTGTGCAGAATAATGATCCCCCTGCTGTTCTGTATTACGACATCGCTCTGTTTTATTTTTAAAAGGCTCCGCGCTCTGGAGGTGTGCTATTGTGTGCAGGGAAGATTTCTAATTAACAATGTGCTAATAAACAACAAGTTTTACACTGCATTCTCCGTAGTTGAGGAGTAAGGTTCTCGACTACGAATCCGCAGGTTGCGGGTTCGAATCTAGGCAAATTTGATTTAATTATATTGTTTTTAATCATTGAAGATAATATTAACAGCTCTCAAAATGAAATATAAAACCGAATAGACACACAAAAGAAAAAATATAACGGTAGCAGCTGGGACTCGAATCCAGGACCTCATGGTCTATACAGGATATGGCTCTCATATTGAACTCGCAAAATGGCAGGCACATTCCGAATGACATGACGAGGACGCCAATTATTCCCATAATTAAATCAAATAAACATGATCCATCCGTGATCAATAATTACCGACTAATTTCAATCAACGGTCGTAACAGACTATTTAAGAAGATCGGCCTGTTTCATACAAAACTTAATTTTGGATCTGTTGCCAAAATACTAATCTAAACCTAATGATATTTATTTTTATCAAAAGGTTTAGTAAATATCTAATACGGATTAGAAGCATTTTCAATTTTTTTTGAACTTACAAAATAAAGGCATCAAGAAAGCATCGCTTTCGAAAGATGTTGATATGCGTATATTAATTAATAAATATTTATTTTTTTTTTGATAGAAAGCAGTCACTTTGTGGTTAGACATATTTAATGAAAATAAAACAATAACTTTGTTTATAACCACGAGAATTAGTGGTTATTTCTCGTGGTTATAAACATTCTCGTGGTTATAAACATTCTCGTGTTTATAAAAATTCTCGTGGTTATAAACAAAGTTATTGTTTTATTTTCATTAATTAATAAAGTGGTGAATACGAAGTAATTTTAAATTGATTTAAATAATTATGACTTAGTTATATTGTATTATATATAGAAGAACCGAAACGTAACTCAAAATTTAAAAATTCATAATAGTTTTAACAATAACCTTTTTTTGGTTCTCCCGTAAAGTAAAATGGATTCAGATAATTCACAAATTAAAATGGTTATATAATATAATGTAACGGTTAAAGTATCACTTCAAATATAACTTTCGTTATTCCATACTGAAGTAATTTGATTACGAAATTCGATATTAAGGGTAAGACAAGAACTAAAAATTAATTTAATATTTCATGTTATTATCTATTCTTCGCGTAAACTTTAGCAATGTTTTCAGAAGATAAATAATAAGATTATATCGTTACACATACATTTCAATAAAACAATGCTACAGATTACACCAGATGGGCCCTTTTTGCACTTCTGTTAGGCTTCTGTTTTGTTTTTATCATGTTCTTTTGTTTATTCTATTGAAAGAAATAATGTTTTGCAAGAATGTTGTATCACAAACATCATAACTAGGGATAGATCAATATTTACTTCTCTAAGGTTTATTCCCGTAAAATATTTTGCTTTGTGAACATAAATATTAACTTATAAAATAAAACAATAAGAAGTCACTTTTATTTGTTATATACTTTTGCCGACTGGGTTTCGCTACTACCGTAGCTTCTTCAGGGCAGTATACAACTAAACTATGAACTTAAGATACACATGTATCATAGGTGATAAAAAGAGGCGAGTGAGGGGCCAAGGGTGAGAGATCAGTAGGTACCTGACCGGGAAGGGTGTATACTTATTGGGAATAATTTAAGATGTGAACTTTTATTTAAATTTATTTGATTATTCATGAATCTACTCTTAGTGTTATTAGCTTTCCTTATTTCTAACGTTTCTAAGTTATCTAGTCGAATGCCTATTCCATTTTAATGCAGAAAACTATTTCCTGTATTTTTATTGAATATGATTAAATTATAATGTTACATCACCAAGTTACCGCTTCAAATGAAAATATTAATATTAATGTTTAGATACATATTGTAAGAAAAATCAAATATAAGTATAGCATTTGAGATTATGTATAGCCTGATTAATATTGGTGTTAAAAGTATTTGCTGTAAATAAGGTTGTTTACATTCTATAAATACCGCAGTGGGTGTTAAATAAATAAACCTTTAAATAAATTTTATGAATTTTTAAAGAGAGTGCCTGAATTATTGGGTATAGTGTTTGTCGGTTTTAATTTAGAGCTATCGAAATATCATGAAATGTCGGCTGAGACATCACCAGTGCTTATTAATTCGTCATATATCACGATCATATTTATAAAACTTGTGTCCAAGTACGTTAATGTGAACCTTTTTAACCTGTTGACTAAAATCTTCCAATATTCCTGACCAGCATCAGTCTCCCTTTGCTTACGTCTTACATAGATTTACTCAGGGTAGGACAGTATTGTAATTTACATCAATGGCTATAAGTGGCAGACAATATTTTGAGATGATGTTTCTTCAACTTTTATGAGATTTCTGTTCAATTAGCTCCTTGTTTTGAACTCTAATTTAAATTAGGGGCTCTTTTGTATGATGTGGGCGCAAACAATATTGAATTACTGTATTTTATACATGTATTAATAAAACTAATACCGTTATATGGGTACCTTCCTATTTATTATCGGATGAAATAAACCAGCCAGCATTCTTTTACAGGAAATATCTGGTTAATTATGTATGTATCTATCAGTTGTCAAGAAATTAATATTTAGAAGAAACTAATGAATATTCACAATTTTCGCCATTATAATTATAGTGTTCAATCAATAGAATATTGTATACTGGTCTGGTAAACGAACTGTTTTCAAATTTTAACTGGTATGTAATGTGAACTGTACTATTTAGTACGGTTCTCATTAGCAATACTCGGAAAATGAAAACATTTAATGAGTTTCATTTTATAAGGTGCTTATGTACCTACATAGAAATAATATAAATAGATAGTCTGTAAGTGGCTTCTCCATATTTTGATAACGCATTCGAAAGGCGAAACAGCTAAATCTGTAATAATAATACTTAGCATATATTTTTTAATAAATATACAGTTTTTTTAAATTGTATAATCACACGTAATTTATTCAAACGATTGGTATTTACTTTATGGCGTCATTATTAATAAATAAATTTAAAAATAAACTTAGTATTCACCACTTTATAAATATATATTGATTTCTACGTGTTTCGAAAGCGACGCAACGCAACATAATTTCCATTTATGTGCTTTAGAGATTTAAATATCCGTTTCGTAATAATAAAATAAAAATTGAAAAAACCTTTTTATTAGAATAACATCTTTCAATAAGAAAAATAAATCATAAAATTGTGTTGAAATACAGTAAAAGCGGGGTATTAAAAACAATTTTCAATAATCTAAGAGCGAATATTACTCCTACGCGTTTGTTCAGAATAAATCAATCGAAGTGAAAATAGTACTATCGAAGAACTCTTCGCTTTCAAAGATAATAAATCAGAAACGAAATTATATTGAAATGATTCCATCTCATGTGTATTATATTTTTCGAATGAATATACTGAAATGTTTGATGTTTTCACGTAGGAAATATAATAAATGATTCACATCGCATATAGGAAATCGATATCACTTTTAAATTAGAATATTTGGTTAAGCCCATATTATTAAATAATGTTTGCAGATTCGTAATTACCTAATAGGTTTTTATTATTATTATATTATATATCAAAGGTTGCGATTCATTGCACCTGTGCACTGGAATATTGGCTGATTTGGGTTGGTGGTTTCTGAAATGCATAAACGAGGGCAGTAACATGTCTCCTTTTTGTTAAAGGGCTCGATAATCCGTTGCACAAACTCAAGGTCTGAATAAATAACATAAATACTATCGAAATTGCCAACGGATCGAATAGAAGACTTTTTTACGTTGACTCTTGGTGAAATGATTGTACTTTTGTGGATTTTTCACTGCAAAGCGCTCTATAAAGAGTGTTTTTTTGCGCATCAATAAAGGAGATTAGTTCTGTGTATTTTAAAGTGTAAAAAAAGGGTGTATTTCGCTGGAATTTTCGATCTGATCTGCATTCGACAATCTCAAATAAGCTGTTCAGGTTAGTGAATAGTTTAATTTGTATAGTGGAATATTTATCACAATTGTTTGAAATAGAATATATTTTGCTTTAATCACAATTTAATAGGGTATGATTCCCATTTTGATATGACTATTTATACGCCTCGTCAATATTTTTGGAGCAAAAAGTTCATTTAAACGTTTTGCCAGAGAGGCATCAATGCGTGGATATAAAAAATAACCAATAATTCGATTTTCTAAATATATATTTTTTATATATATCTATTATCTTTTTAATACACTCATGGGGCTTTTACTGTGTGTAAGGTAGTGTTACGTAACACAAGTAAGAGATTCTAGTCGTTGAAAAAATAATACTTTTAGCCCCTAGTTTAAATTAAATCTAGCCGCTCGTCGGCACTACAACCAATAACGGCACGTCTCGCCGGACATCACCATTATTGACCAATGAGACAACGAACGGTATAATTTCCGGCCGCTAGACGGCGTGGGCTCGCACTGGGGAAACGCTCGCCGTTGCATTCCTATTCCAGACACAGAGCCATCAGCTGCGTGTGTGCCTTAGGCACGTAGCCGCTCGCTATTGCATCGCACCTTGTAAACGCCTAGTCTTTGCTTAACTCTAATTGATAAAATAAGTGTAAGAGTGCATAACCTACCTGTGAGCCAGCGGAAGCTGTCCGCGTTGGACCCAGGTATGCCGTCGGCGTCGCCCGATTGCCCTTTACTCATGTAAGCTGCTACTATATTTCCCCTCTCGTATATGTGCTGTTAATAGCTGTGCCTTCTCAAATAACATGTTCGGTTGGAGAACCATCCGAGAGAGATTTTTCAGGAATCAGATTAGGTACTTACCTTTGTTGTGAATCCCGCACATACTTTACCTGCTCATGTTTTTGCTTTAAATATACCCTGAATAGAAAGTACACATCTCTTGTTAAGTAGCTAGTTACCTATCCCGACTATAAGGCTGCGGCCGACCTATTGACTTTGAGATGAGAGACGCAATGTTTTACCAGCTGAGCTAAACGCAGTGTAACCTGAGATCAGTCCTGCTTCTGGCCTCGAGGTGAGTTTATACTGCCTTCTTTTCACTAGCACTCTTCTTCCCCTAGTCCCCCCTTGTTACACTGTACGCCCTCGTGTGGGGGCTTTTCATCCTATCGTAACACTGGCGGCCAACTTGGGGCCCCATCCTATCCTCCTTCCTTACACTGCCTAGTCCTTCTCCCCCTCTTCCCCACCGTAACTCTGGTGACCGACGTGGATTTTGTCAGGTCATTTCCTCACCACCGTAACAGTTATTACAGTTTTCAAACAATTGTTTAGTTTCTTAACTCTTTGGAATACAATGCATACTGTTTTGTATACTTTTTAATAAAATAAAAATAATAAATATGTATATAATTATAATAGTTTGAAAAATAGATTTAACAAGAAAATAGTCTAAAGTTAACAGAAAAATTCATTAAGTGAGTTTTTAACATTGAATTGGTATCACTGATAATGTCGGTATCACTTGTACATTCGTTTGCTAAACTACGTAGGCGAGAAATTGGCGAGTTTGCTTCATAATTTGTTTGTGAAAGGTGACATTGAAAAAGGTCCTAATGTCTGGTGTGTCGTGTATGTAAACAAAACTCGGGAGTTTTCAATAGTCGAGTTGGTAATTTATAATAAAAAAAAAGAAACATAGGTCGCTTATGGTTGTTCTTATCGCTTATCTTTAACTGTGTAAATTTAAAAAAAAAGTTGTTTATTTCTTCTAAGGGAATGCATAATTTGAAATTAATGAGATATGTCTATATACGAGTATAATGCTGTTCGGTAGCCTGGCAGAATTATCTGTAATTAAAATATTAATTGTGAATTTTACATAATTAATGACATTAAAAAGTTTATTTATGGCACAATATTACCTTGAATTCTAATGCTACCCATGGCATTTTGCATTTGGGATGTGTTTCTCCAATCTGATTAAACCGTTGAGTAACTATTCGTCAAGTAACTTTAATTATGGGATTAACATGGCGCGGCCGTAAACAGGCGCTACTCAGCGGTAGTGAAACAGATAATAGACTCAACTCGACGTGTAGCGTTAATTAGCACTTTACTAGGAGGCGGTGAAATGCCCTATTATGCGACTATTGCATCTTGGGCTGGGAATACTGTGGCCTGGGATCTATAGGATATTTAAATAATTGCATAATACCACCATTGAAGTGTGCTGCAGTGTGAAATTGATAAAAAAATATCAAATATCGAATTTTTTTTGTTGAACCTATAAGTTTAACGGTCTTATAAAAATTCAGGTAAACCGTTTTCTTAGAAATCGGTATAGATAACACCTCTAGGGTTTATCTGTGTTATCAGCATTCACAATTGAAAAGTTGTTTGAAATGGCTTTAGCTGCGTTTGATGACCAGATCTGAATAGCCAGTAATTTCCCTACCTACCTCTTCCTCGTTTCCTTCCCACCATATTACCTTCACCTTCATAAAACACGCCATAATCTCACTGGCTCGGGACGACTGGAAACAGTTGGGACTCCTGTGTGGTAATCACATTAAAATATTTTTAAAATCTGTTCAGTGCTAACAATGGATTAAAAGGACCAGGCTCGATTGTCAAGTTACAGTGAAGTCGCCTTTTACAACGTGACAGCTAAAGCTGTAAATCTCGCAGAGCAAAAGCTTAATTATGTACAAACCCTAAAGGTTGTTCTGAGTAATACTGCGTACATTTCATGACTATCTAGTTCTCCGTGTCAACTCGGTCGCCTACGTTTACTTGCAGGGAGTGACCGTGCTACGGAGAAAGTGCCGCCATTGTCTATATGCAACACCCATGTTAGTCCTCGTGGTTCATAAATATGTCAATTGTACCAAAGTAATTTTCTTTTTAATTTGTTTATAAGAGAATGAAATTTTAAATTTTTTTTTTTATATTGAACGAGAAAAAAACTTACGTATTAGTTAATTTTCTTGAGATTTGTATCACGGCTAATTTTGATTTCTAAAAGTTATAGCTGTAAGGCAAATTTATTTTCAATAATTGTTTTATAAAATAAATATCTGATGTGTACCCGGCCTTGCTCGGAACTTATTATTTTGTTATTAAAGTTACGAAGTTGACGTTTGGGTGTCATAATTGATTTGACAGTGAAAGTAATAAATACCCTGTGATGACTATTACTATCTCTAAAGAGAGAAATAAAGAATCGTTCATTTGAAAACTTTATTTCATTCGATACATATTTTTTTTTTAAAATATATCTTAATTAAAAAGTTCTTATGTGGGTACCTACTTGCGTTTTCCATTTCAAAAATATTCTACCCAAAAAAACCTTCTTTTGAATGTGTAATCTTTGGCTAACCGGAGTGGTATATCTATGGGCTAACCTCAATACGACATGGTGGGTTCAATGTTTTTCATATTGGATTTCATTCAAACTACTCTCTAAACCTTCCCGGCATTAATAAGAAAAAACTGTGCTATTTTCAACGAGACCAGTAGAGTAATTTTCAAGAAAATCGAGTACAGACGAACAAACATTATTTTTTTATGTATAGAGATGTACACGTTTGAAACCTTTGGAGGCAAAATTTTCATTTTGTGGGGGTCGATAGTAGTGTTAGTCAAAGTGACTATGGTAAAAAAAACATTATTACTATTCCAGGGCTAAGACAAGATTAGTTTTAAGGTCACTTATCATATTAGATGATAATAATAACTAATGGTAATAAAATGACGAAATGAATCCTTTTAAAACTTTAAGAGAGTTAGCCATTGCCCCACGGTTTTTTTCACAATTGCGTGACTTCATTACGTAGTCATTTCCGATTAAAGATTCCGCTTAGTTTCATTTTAGGTAAAATATCCACTGTCCAATGAAAAATACATGAATTACCACGGGGGCGATCCAGAAACCTTGGTTGGGACGGCGACTATATCATCGATTTGAAACGGAATGGTAATACGGAACGTGAAACGTAATATGTGCAAACGCTTACGGTGTTAAAGTTCATAAGTAAGAACGTGCTTTTATTAACGTATATTTTTGATATTTATTGTACTGCCAGTTTGTGGAAGAACAAAAAGAAATTTCTATTTTTATTACATCACGTAAATTGTCGTAATTTTAAGGTAGTATTTTCTTTTTTTAACGTGTTATAATAGTGTGCTTTAAACTCTGTTTTGTTTTTAAATACGTTACAGCTTTGTAATATGAAACGGGAAAGATTTCACCAAAGGTATCGATGATGAAAAGCAAGTAACGAAATTCAAACATCAATGCACTCTGAACCAAAATATAGTATTCCCATAAAATTCTATGAAGCACTCTGTGGTTATCCTTTAAATGAATTGGTACAACAAAACTTCTTTTAACCACTTCTTACCAACAACAGTCAGCGTATAAAATAAAAAGTGATTAAAACAAAGTTTATTTTTTCATTTGAGAAGATAATATTAAAAAAAATCTTAAATGAAATTCGAACCCGAAAACCACAATTCCCAGATGCGACTGACATAATTTTTTTCTGTAATTTTTATTTGGTTTTCATGTTTCATTGAAAATTTGTTAATGTTATCTTCTGAAATTGTTAAATATTACAATGACTTTTATAAGCTTCAATAAGTTTTTAAAATAAATTGAATTTTATGGTTTCTTTTAATTTCCCAATCGAATGAGGTTGGAGTGGATGGGAGGAAATGTTAAGTAATATAGGAAGATTATTTTCAACAATCTGTTTATTTATTTTTATTTGTTTGTTTGTTTTTTGTTTAATTTTTTTATTTACTTTTTATATACTCGTATTCCTATTTATTTTAATTTATTTGTTTTTTATGTTTTTTTTTTAATTTATCTTTATTTTATTTTTCTTTTTTTTATTCATTTATTTATTTATTTTTTGTTTATTTAGTTTTTTTTATTATTATTATTACTAATACTTTTGTTTTATTTACTCTCATTTATTTATATATTTTTGTTTAATTTATTCATTTATTCGTTTATTTTTATTTATTTGATTATCCATCCATCTGCTTTTCCGTGGATTTTAGAACGTAATATAAAGGGCTATCAAAAATTATAAGCGCATAAAGATTTTAAGTCATAAAGTAAGGAAATTTTTTTTAAAACGTTTAACTGTAACTTAAAATAAAAATCTAAAAAAATATTATAACACAAATCTTTAACGCTACATTACCCAAGCTACAACACTTAAATGAAGTATTTATCAAAGTATTGGTATAGATGACGCTTCACTCTATAAATGGAGTCAGCAAATATTAACTACAAAGCTTAAATAAGTTAATTTTAATTTTTATAAATAATTTAAAACATCATATAAGTAGCGTGGAAGTGAGAATCAGATGCACTTCCTTCCGAAACAAAGAAAACTCCATGTTTCAGGAAAGCACTCAAACATTTCGTAAGAACTGCATTCAGTTTCTTAGCATGTCTTATAAATCTGAACAAAATAATAAATTATTCTTTTACTTGGTGTTACTGTGTTTAATTCGTAGAACGTCATTTTTTAATGTATGTAAATAATTCGAATTTATAAATGTTATGTTAATTTTGTTTGCTGAGGCTAAACAAAACGTAATATGCACTCGGAGATGTCGGTAATTTTAATATTTTCGAAAAAAACACCGTTAGTAGATAATGCTTTTAAATATTGAAATGAATTGTTTGTTGGCGGGTGTACACACGGAATATGAAATGGAATAAATTGTTACTGTATATTTTAAGCTCGAGTCCTTCAAGGAACTCATAAAAATACGGTATATTATTGTAAAACTGACACAGTATAAAATATTTGAATTAGCGTCATTTTTAGCTCATGTCACTTTTCGTTTATCTTTAATATGTGTATAATTTCAATATATTAAAAAAAGTTAAAAATAATAATTATATATTCATATAGGCATAATAATGTCAATCGTATTAGGAAACCAAGAAAGGAAGAATTAGAAAATTGCTGTCTATGATATTTCCTGAATGTTATATTACATAAGTTTTTTTGTAGTGCAAGAGAAGTAAAAATATGCAAGAGGAAATATGACATCTACTATTAGGGAAGAAATTAAGGCGGAAAGAATAAATAAGATAACCGAGAATAGAAATACGCTATCTGGCTATTCAGATCTATTTAAAAAAATAATTCGGTTTAAAAACCTCCTCTATATGGTATCATTAAAGGCAAAACTCATCTAGTGCTATACTAACTGTATGACAAATAGTGACTTTTACATCTAATGAGACAATATGAAAATAAGTTTGCCAAGGAACATTTTCCTGGAATATCGAATGATCTGTGAAACGAGAAAAGGAGAGAACGAAACACACAATTTACCGTGTTATTTCTCATATACGGCTTGTAATACTAGTTACTCGTTTGCGGTACCAAGATACTGGAAGGATAAAAATAATGATATCATTATACTTCTTGCTCTAAACAGTGTTATTTAGCGAAATATGAAAATAGAGGCAAAGCTAATAATAATAATAATAATCGGATGATTTTTATAGCGCCGCTTTTGTGAGAAATCACCTCAGGGGCGCTGTACAAATATTACTTCCTATTCTTATATTAGTCTTTCATTAGAATAAAAATGACATTTTTTGCATCTCAACTCGTTTTTGAGATGGGCAATTGGCCGGGTAAAATTTATTTTCATTTTATTTAGTTTTGGTCTATTTACAGACAGTTTTGGATGTAATTTCAAATCAGTAAACTAAAGTAATACATGCGTCCACAAAGAGGTTCACGGCTGTTTTTCTCGGAGCGTAGAATCATGGCTAATCAATATAGGCCTTATCGCAACCTGTGTTTTATGACAAAATACGATTGTTTTATTTAATTTCCCATTCCTGCCTTTTACCGTTATATTTATATATCCTGGAAGCGGTGGTTTCTCAAATTGACAATAAACGAACTGCCAACTCGAAATACCTCCCGAGACTGAGGTATTCGAGATTATTGCAATTGTTGTTTGGATCTATTAGTAATCTTGAATAAGATTTAATGGAAATATTTATATTTAATTACGAACCGGATGGTAGGGTTCCGTTACTTAAAAGTATTTTTAAAAAGCTAGCATGGCGTTAACAATGAACAAAAAAAGTAGAAAATCGGCTGGGAAGAGCTCTCGAATTACCAATCACGTTACATTTTATCAGGGTACCTCCAAAAACGTATTTGTCGAATTTTATCAACAAACAAAAAAAATCCAGAACATTCGGTATTTAGAAAACAAAACATTTTTTTACGCACAGCATTTCATGATCATGTGACGAAAAAAGTAATTCGCGAAAACCCAAGAAAAACCGAAGGACCATTATTTTTTTTAAATGGGTCAGAATGTAGCATTAAACATATTCTGTTTTTTAAATGGTTAAAGTATTATGCAATAAAAACCGGACTAATTTGATTTGAGACTCTCAAGGAAGATACTGTATTTTTACTTATATCAGCAGAGTAGCACTATGGAGAAATTAGTGTTTCTAGAGAAGTAATAGAGCTTCTTAGCATATTCCATTTCGTACCAAACATAGCGTAAAAACAATATAAAACAGTCAAAATCTACCCATCCATGCTCGTTCTGTATATTACTCCGCAAATTGTCCTCGTTAAAGTGATGTGCACAGTCAGCCCTGCCTTCAAGGGTTTGGACAGGTAAATTTCCAGGAAATAGGGTTTATACATCTTAATAAACACTCTCCTACACTATTGTTATACTTGTTTTGTACCCGAGATGTTATAAATAGATACACGCATTACTTTGATATTCTAGAAGTCCAGGAAGATACCCTTAATTGGTGTGGTTATTAAGGTTTGCTTGGTGTTTAAAATATTAAACCCACGCACTATAATTGTTAAACAATCAAATACAAAGAAAGTATTATTTCTACATTGTAAGCAATTATTCCTGATTTGTGGTGGAATTTCAATTGAATGCGAATCTCTATAAATAAAAATGAATGTTTGTCTGTCTGTCCTCGATTTTCTCGAAAATTACTAGACCGGTTTTGCTGAAAATAGCACAGTTTAAAACTGTTGCTATAACGTTTTAAATTTAGTATGAAAAACATAACATGGTGTATTGAGGCCCATACATGGCCCATACATATACCACTCTAGTTGGCCACATATTACATATTCAAAAGAAGGTTTGTTTGGGTATAATATTTTTAAAATGGAAAACATATGTAGATACCTACTTAACAACTTTTTTTATTTAGATATATTTTGAAAAATTAATATGTCGAATGAATTAAAATTTTCAAATCATTTCTTCGTTTAGAGATAGTAATAGTGGTAACAAGGCATTACTTTCGCTGACAAATCAATTATGGCACCCAAGCGACCAGCAAGAATTCACAACTTCGTAACTTTATTCCAAAAAAATAAAATAAACTATATCATGGCCGGGTATATCAGCTAGCTCATAAAATAAATTTAAAAAAAAATGTACGATATCCGTTTGTGTACATAACATTGAATGAAACCAATGTTTACAATATCTGACAAAGATATTATAAAACTCCAAGGTAATTTAAAACTTCACCAGTCTGAAGATGTTTGCTGTAAGGTGAAACCGGTACAGAAGGAAAGTAACTTCAACAAACTCTTTAGCTTATATTAGGTTTTTATCATAACTTTGTTTTACAAATAATTGAAATTGTATAAAAAAAATCAATCTTGATGGATGTAACTTTAAGCCATTTAGACCGATGATTTGAGATGCACCACCTTTTCACCCTTCTAAATTGTTACTATTTTTTTGCGCATTTTTTACATCAGCACACGTTTTTCGAACAAAGTGGTGAACAAAAGCAAGTTGAACACAAATGCAGTTCACTCATTTGATTAGCCGTGAGATAAGCCCGTTGATCTGTGCAATTATGACAAACCGTGTGGATTTTCATTCACGCGAATTTGTTTTCAAATTGCACAATTCTCTGCAGCTTTTATGAACAACCGACAGGATTTATTAGACAGTCGAGTATTGCCGAATAATCTGGAGGGTTTTTTTGCAAATATTTATCTACACCGTATTTTATCCAAACTATCCGAAAAATTCGTACAAACGAAACAAGTGCAATGATACTAGGAATAGTGATGGTAATGAAAATCAATATTCATGCAATAATATCTTACGATATTTGATTTGTACAATTTTTTTAAATTCCTAATGCAAGCTTATTCTAATTTGGAACGCTGGTATTCGTACCGCCACCCCGGGAATCATTCATTGGATAATTAATGTCTCTGTCATAGGCCACCCCAAGTGGTTCGTTACGTTTGGTAACTTTGGCGAGGTTCCCGGTTTAGGAAGGGGGGGGGGGGTGAATTAATACGTCCGTCATTCCTGGTCATACTGATTATCAAATTCATACCAAACCTTCATACCCTTTTCTTTCCCAGAACTTCCTCTCCTTTCGTTCCTTAAAAATATCCTCCACAAAACATTCTCAAATATAACACAGGCCCTAAGGGATTTTTTCTCAGGGCCCCGTGTGGAGATAATGTTAAAAAAGGTTTCTTTTTCCCTGATGACAATCGTTCCTTCCCACTTAACACAACTTTACACAAAAAACGTATCCCTAGTTTTCAGTTCCTTGAAAGCTGTCTTCATCCCAACTGCCACCCTACAGCCTATTTCATTCTCCCCAACTTTCCCCCTTTCTTCTCAATTCCTCAGATTCTTGACCACTTCGGTTCCATCTCTAGGCGAAGTTAAATTTTAAATTATTAATTATTTTTATTAAGATTTACAAACCTCATTGTAAACTTTGTAAACATCATAAAAATAGTTGCCAATAATATGAGATTAAAAATGAAAAACAATATTGACAAATCCTGAATTCGAGATATGATATCGACGAAGATGACATAAATTGAACTGGACTCATTAGCTAAGTTGGTTAAGCGGTTGCCCCGGATAGGCAGAGATCCTGGGTTCGAGTCCTAGATGCGACTGAAATCTTTTTATTTTCTGTTGTTTCTTTCCGGTTTCATCTTTCATTTAGGTTATGTTAATATTATTTTTTTCAGTGATTAGAAGTTACTTTATTTTATATAATTTATTGATATCATTGTATCATATCTCCAACTATATTAAAGATAGAAATACCATGAGTAAAGCTGCTTTTCTTCAAAAACCTATCTACAATCAACATTCAACGCAAGAAATATCATGTAATTAGTATGTAAACACTAGGTATACGAGTATATGATATATATATCAACATTTTTTATTAAAAAAAAATTTGTATAAAGTCATCAAACTTTTCATAACCCCAATTTTAATTATTTTGAACAGCACTCGAGAATCTGAAAATACTAACTTCATGAACTATATACTCGTATTTGCGTGAATTTTTCGAAGGTTCGCGTGACTATTTTCTAGAGGAGAATTGGACCTGATTTAACTAACGTTCCTACTAATGGTCTAACGGGAAAGGTGTTCGGCTATGTTTGTGTGTTCTGTATGTCTTAAAACGTAATTAACAACTTTTATGAATTATAATACACGTTTATGTAAAATGGTGTATTCAGGTTGATACGCTATGCAGATATGTATTTGGCTATAATTTATTTTTTCCGAAGTGTTATTGTCAGGTCACAAAACGACATAAGAACAAGATATATTACATCCATGAGGTATACCAATTGCTTATCTGGGCAGGGCATATTGCGTGGATGGAAGATGACCTATCACCACAAAAGTTTCTTTATAGTAAGTCAGCAGATTGAAGAAGGACTGTTTGGATACCGAAACCTATGTTGCTGAATGGTGTGGATACTATCCTTCCACTTTCGGGTATAAGGAACTATAGGGAGACAGCAGAAGACCGACTATAGTGGATACATTATATTTCCGTGAGGCATCATGGAGGAGGTTCCTCTTCTGTGTAATAAACTAGAAAATGCAAACCAGCCTCGTCGGCAATATTACATTTCATATTGTGCTGGAAGAAAACATAAAGGTACAAAATTTAACAATGAACCTGTTTGAGTAGTTGTGCTTTATAATGCGTACAGATTCAGTGTTTAACACTTTGTTAAATTACGATGTTGTCGTTGAATAAATTATAGATTTATTTTTATAAACAATAATTATTAGCCTGAAACACTCATCCAAATTGAAAAACCTTCCGAGAAAAGATAAATATCGCCGATAGGACTCGAACCTGCATCCTTCTGATATCCGGTCAGATGCTCTACCGTTGAGCTACGTCGGCTTATCGCAAACCTGCCAAGTTAATCAATATATACTAGTGTTTCATTCAATAATTACTGTTTTTATTATATTTTCACCTGTAAACAACCAACTTTATTAGTATGAGAAAGGCTTGTAACGGCTAAATCCCTCAAATAGATGGCGTCGAGACAAATTATGTCTACATTTTATAATATCATTATTAATAGTATTATTATAAAATATTACAAGTCAAAGCAATTTTCACCAATAAAATCTTTGCTCGGAAAGGTTTTTTTCAATTTGGATGAGTGTTTCAGGCTAATAATTATTGTTTATAAAAATAATTGTTACCCTTTGCGCTATGCACAAAAATCTTGTCTTAAGTTTTTAAGAACTTTAGTTTATCAATTAAATTATAGATTCATCAATAATCACTTCTCAGGAGTTGGAGAGTCAAACAAATGCCTACGTGCCAAGCATTTTAAAATTCTAGGAATACAAATATATTACAAGGCTGAACACCGGTTACTATGTACGCATTGAACATAAGTTAGCGGCAGAGTTGAAAGCTTTCCATTGTCATTATGTGTGGGTAATGTAATGTAAATGTTTATTTGCCTTTCTAGATTCATAAAATAAGCCAGAACAGAAATGTATAAAACGTTTTTACATAAAGCAAACGAAGGGCACACGGGAATAGCCGGATTTATCGAGAATACAATTTTTAGGGGAAATTTATAAAAAGGCATCTCCATGGGGTTTTTAAATTTTACTTTAATAATTTAGTAAGTTTTACAAATACCTATCAAGTTTTGAACTAGAACTGCAAATTCGTGTTAATTTATTACTTAGAATAGAGATGCGTTTTATTTTGTCGTTGATTTTTCAATCATATTTCTGCATGCGGCAAGGTCGAAAACTAACGAACGGTGAACCCAGTTTGTACTTCTTTAGTTCGTAATCATTACTTTTTTTGTTTTTTAATAGATTTATAGTTATTTTGTGGCTTTATTATAAATTAATTAATTAGAATTACTTTCTTTTCACCACTTTTTTTAAATATATCCTGATGATAAAAGCTTCTCCTTCAAAACATGCAAATTTTTTATATTAAAGATATTCAAAATTTTTTTATAACTTATTGAAGTTTGTAAACCTCATTGTAATATTTAATCATTGAAGAAGATAATATTAACATATCCCAAATGAAACACGAATCCGATAAATCAACAGAAAAATAAAAAGGTATCAGTCACATCTGGGGCTCGAACCCAGGACCTCTGTCTATCCGGGACAACTGCTATGCATTTCCATTTTTAAATCCCATATTATTGGCTTTTATACTTATGATGGTTGCAAAGTTCTTTCCGAATGCAATTGCAATCTGAATAGAGTCTCGGATATACCTAACCGATTTTTATTTATATGAAACATCTATTGACTTATTTTACAAGTCTGGAAAGAAATATTCAATTTTTTTTTAGTGGAGTACACAAAGTAATTATTACCTTAAAAAAATGATTACAGTGGGTCCGATTGCCAAAATGGTGCACATAGTTTGATTTTTAGAAATTACTAACAAAACGATTTTAACACACCCAATCTTCCAATTCGCTGGGATTCTATTTATTCTGGAGTCTCCCAAAGGTCATTCCTAGGGCCTCTTATATTTTCTATTTACATTAATGACATTGCTCAAGTCATACTTTTTTCTCGCTTTCTGGTTTTCACTGAGCACCTCAAATTATTTCTCCTAATTAGAAATATTGAGGATTGCCTGCATCTTCAAGCTGGCGTTGATAACATTTCAAAAAAGTATCAACGAAACCAGCCTCACTTTTAATATCTTGAAATGTGTAGTCCTGACTTTTACTAGACTATTTAGTCTCACCAACCATAGATACACTATACTCGATCATAATCTAAAACAAGGTTCAATTTTAAAGGATCTTGGAATTGTGTTTAAAAGTAAACCGACATTTCGTATTCATATCGAGGTAGTATGGCAGTCGGCTTTAAAAATGTAAGGGTTTGTTCTAAAACCATCAAAGTTTACAGAATACCTGTTCTCTGAGAATTTTATACTTCTACTTGGTCTGCTGTGGGCTGAAGACTGGCGATCTGGAAATGGTCCGTTTGATAGATTCGCCTATCTTAACAAACGGATTGCAATCTTTGGAGCACATACGTCAGCTGAGAATGCTGTTCTTGTTCTACCAGTATTTTTATGGAATATGCTCTCTGAGGAACTAGCGTCATTGATCGAAAAACACGCCAAACGCTGGCCCAACATTTGCACATCGACATTTGTCACATGAGACTCGTTCTTGTGTTCAACAGCTCGGCTGTGAAATAATCTGCCGGCATGTGTTTCCTCCCTAATACAACAACATGAGTCTCTTCAAGATTCAAGTTCACTCCTTTCTATCCCCTAAAAGACCCTCCACACAGCATTCCCAAAGATGATTTAGGCCTTAAGGGAAATTATTTCCTCAGGGCCTCCTGTGTGGAGTTATTGTAAAAATAAAAAAAATGTGCTAGTAGTGAATTACACGAATAGTTCATCCTATGGTTGTCACAGTGGAAAAGATGGTGGGGTCCAGTAGATATAGTTTAATTATGTTAATTAGTATATTTATGAGAAATAAATCAAATTTTTCGGATATAAACTCTGCAACGACTATTTTTTTTAAAGTGGTTTAACTCTAAATTCTCAAACTGTGATATATTATTACATTTAAAAAAATTATCCCTAAAACTGATGCCATGCATTAGGAAATCCTAACTACGTATCTACGCTCATGCGTATCTTGTTTGGATACAAATGTTACAACACAATTTAAAAAAGCCTCTTTTCGTTAATACTCGTATAAGGCAGAAGTCAGTAAATTCCATGCGTCTAAAAACGTCATAACCAATGTAATTGTTTTCTGAAAAAGAAACTGTTTTTGTTGAAAAGTGCCAATAAATATTGCATCCAGAACCCTGAAATACTGACCGGAGGTTCAAACGATGTCATATTACGGACGAATTTATACACACGATCCTAAAAAAACATATTAAAGATCAGTCATTTCTCGTATGCCATACATGAATAATATTATGTTACATGGGCTCTCGTAATATAAATACACGTACCCTATTCATATCTACATTAAGCATGTAAAAATATTTCGCTTTTCCGTACCGAAAATAGTAAATAACCCGCAACGTCATTTTCATTCACCGAAAGGAAAAACTTTCATGAAACCGAAATGTTTAAATTCGTTAAATTTCATTTCTGGTCTAGTGAATAAATCATCGGTGACTTTGTAAAGCAAATTCAAAATTCAAAATAGGTATGTACATTCAAATACCGGATAACACTGATATCATTGTTGATGGGAAACATTTTTTATTCATCACGCAATATGCCAAGCGAATCACAATTTATGCTTGTAAATTCCCCATCAAAAATATTGAGAGTGCGTTGTAAATCAAAGTACTTTGACGGAACAATAAAAGTATAATATTAACATCGTGACTTTTATATTTGTTTAACGATACCATCAAAGTTTTATCAGTCAATGATGTTAAGCCCTCGTGACAACGGTTAGTAGCTTTCTCTGATAATTATCATTGCTATCCTTTTTGGTAAAATCTGTGGAATTGTGGGGTAAACTATCATTTTAACAATAGAACAAAAGATACGTATTTCCACTATAGCATAAAATATTTCTTTGAAAAACTTAGATAAGTATTTAACTCTGGAGTAAGGCCTTCTACAAACTCAGTATCTGTTTATAGTCGTGGATTTCAAAATAAATGAATTTGTTGTTGTGCGTTCCATATTAGAGGGATATGTTTGCTTACTGCTTTTTACTAACATAATTAATGGTTTTCTTCGATTTTGAAATTCAAAAATTAATTTCTATGTTCACTTTATTAAGTCCCATGTAAGTGGCTTCCGTCCCAGTTGATACAATATTATAGAAATTTAGGTTTTTTTATTTGGAATTGCTTTGCTAAAATAGAAACCGGTTAGTGGCTGAGTTGGGATCGCATCTGGTCGTCACCCAGACGTCTTGAGTTCAATTCCTAGTCCTCCATAATGACACAAGCAACATTTTCCGCTTACTGTTATGGTAGTGGAAGATTTTCAAATATTGTCGGGATATTCGTGATCCGGGAATGTTTGTCTTTCTATAAAAAAAAAATAAAGTCTTTTTTGAATGTATAGTAGTATTGTTTTAGAGTATAATTGTTATATTGACAAGATGTTCAGATTGTTGAAGATTTGGCAGTGCTAGTTCTTACAGGGACTTTTAAAAGTAATTTTCATAATGCCTTTTTTGTTTTCTAATGACTAAATTAAGAATATTATATTTAGCACTGCCCCATCCGATAACACCATATTATTATAGTGATTGGCAGAGCCATGCAGATCCTAAACAAATCTTTTGTACTGAGGACATTCCGAACTCTTGTAAAAAAGTTAATACAAAAAAACTTTATTAAAATCAATAATGTGAACAGTCCACTAAATAGAACAATTTTTAAGTTTAGATATGTTATGAGGTTAACAGTTTATCGTTGAAGGTACAAAAATAAATAATATCAACTTTGGTATAAACCACGATTATTATCTTTTCAATAAATCAATCAATTTAAGCCACTCTGGCATTTACAAACTTACCTGTAATGATTGTCCCGCTTTTTACATAGGAAAAATAGCACGTAATGTTAAAAAACACATGCGATGCTTAAATGGTAGTGGTTTTTCTGAACTCGCGAACCACCTAATCTCATCACATCATAATTACAATAAAATCCGGGAACTAGTATTTTGCATAGAAATAGTACAGGAATTATATAAGACAACTTAGGGGAACTAGAAATTTAAAAATCTTTAAATTTAAAATTAACAGATAACCTACTCAATAATCAAACAAATGTATCCTATAGACCGATTTTTAGCAAGTTTCTTGTGAATCTTCGCCAGCTTCTCAATTATTAACTTCCATCTCATATGTCGTTATGAATACCGTTGTTATGTTGCCTCAGTCATCCGTTTAATTATTATTATGTAATCGAGTTGTCTATTTTCCATTAATAACTGCTCTTTCTTGTATAAATATTGTAGGATAACCTCTCATTAATGACTCATTATATCCCATTACACTATTGCATTTACTATCTAGTATTATTAATATATATTTATGTTGTCTCTCTCTTACACATAATACTTTTCTATTGTTGTCTCCCTCTAATATTTTGTTTTCTTTTTTCTCTCTTTTGTATTATCTCTATTTCAATCTATTGTAATCTGTAACTATATACAACCGATA
>JAHDVE020009372.1:0-44823 GCA_022606495.2 Halesus radiatus
AATGATTGGAAAACCCTGAAAAATTACTATTATTTAGACAAATTAAGTGTTTCCGTGATTTTAATATTAACATTACGGGATGTCTTTCGGTAGTAGAAGACAGTCATTGCAACATAATTTTTGAATGCAATATTTGATTAAATTCATTTGATTTATTAGATAGTAAAATTTTACATTTAATTAACTTTTACACCTGCAAAATTATTTTTATTCGTAAGTTGAAAAGGTTACTGGTAAATATCGAGATTAGAAGGTAACCAACAAATATTAACAAAATAAAAACTCACAGAAAGAGTTAAAAGGAGTATCAACCTCACACACACCTGAGACACACTGCTGACAGCTGTTGGGAATGGAAAAATGCGCAAGTTATCCATTGGAAAAGATGGTATAGGCCTCGGGCTGCTCAGGGAAACACCCAATTTCTTCTCTCTCTTAAAAATATCATCGGTATAAAAACCCCCAAATATAAAAATGCCAAAAAGGAATCCTTAGGGTTAAATGTCTGCAGTTTGATGTGGTTGGCGATAGCCTGACGTGTCGGATCTTCAATCCAGACAAATGGATGAGCAGGGTTCAATACTGACGTCGGGCAACCGTCTCACTCTTGTTTCAACACAAATAATACTTGTTAAAAGTAATCTTTATGTATTTGTATTATAAAGTAGAATATCCCAGTGTTTATTTGTTAATTTTATAAACGAATATACAGTTTTATTCCAGGCTTTTTTGATCAAATTTTGCAAACTTGACCTTCAAAATAAGAGGAAGGTTACTGTCTTCATGAAATTTCGAAAATCCACCCCTATTCGCCTTTTCCACCACTTTTATCAGAATTTTGATACTTCCTGATAGGGGTAGGGGTAGGGGTAGGGGTAGGGGTAGGGGTAGGGGTAGAGGTAGGGGAAGGGGTAGGGTTAGGGGTAGGGGTAGGGCTAGGGGTAATGGTAGGGCTAAAGGTAGAGGTTGGGGTACCAAATCACACCCTCAAAAATTTATTCCAAACTATTAATAACCCCGGACAACACAGGGTACTTTAGCTAGTTTACTTAAATGGAAGGCTACAGCTGGTTGAAATGAGCAGATTTACTTATTTTACAAAATATTGAGAAATGCACACATAAAATGGCTGCAGAATGGATAACCTACTGATGGTCGTATCATGGAAGCTCGAAAACAAAGTAGATCGCTTTTTAAGAAATCATATAAGAAGTGTCAAAGAAAGTTCGAACAGATTAAATAAATAAAATAGCTAACAGCTTTCAATGCAAGAACTTTTTGTCTTTCTCGAACAAAGCAAAGCTGTATTGAAAGCAAAACATACCGCACCGAGTCACGTTGATGGAAAATCTGAAAATGAAGATATAGCTGAAGTTTTCAGGAATTCTTTTTGCTCCGCAACAGTTCAACTGCAAATAATTGATAAACAGATTGATACATTCACAAATCAATCAACAACAACCGTACATCGTCATCTTACCTGAGATGATCCAACGAGCAATGCGCAACATGGCAGGAGGTAAATCTGCAGGTCATGATGGACTTGTCAGCATAAGACACGTAAAGCATGCGGCGGGTCGGGAGGGGGGAAGGGGGGGGGGATGTAAAAAAATGTCCAAAACCATAATAATCCTGATCCCAAAAAAGCCATCAATTGAACCTGATATTATCCGTTAATTACAGGCCCATATCTCTTCCCACAATGCGGCGTTAGACAAGGAGACTCAATGTCCACAGTGCTATTCAATGTATACATGGATGAGCTCAGCAATACTCTGAACAAAACAAGAATCAGATGCCACATTGCCGGGGTATGTATGAACAATATCAGGTATACACATGACATGGTCATACTACCCCCATTCGTAAGAGCAATGAGAAAACTTCTAGCCATATGCGAAGCATACGTTGTTAGTCACGGGCTGATGTACAATATCAGCAGTGACTCTCACGGGCTGATTTTCAAAGCAAATACTGGTCCTGCTGTTATTCCGCCAATACGTCTCGGCGGAGCCAATCCTAAAATCTGGAACAAATCAAAATACTTAGGGCATGTCATCACCGAAAACCTAAATGATAAAAATGACATAGAACGCCATAGCAACGCCACTGAGCGTGCTAGCCCATATGCTCGCTAGGAGATTCAACCGGTGAAGTCCTCCGGTAAAGAAGCAGCTATTCCAGGCATACTGCATGAAGTTTTTCACTAACAAACTATGGACAAGGTACACATGGCGTCATGAACACACTCCGAGTACAATATAACCATGCTGACAGGGCGCTGTTTGGCCTCCATTGGCGATGCAGCGCCTCGCAGATGTTCGTAGAGGGAAGGGTGCATGTGTTCGCTTCTTTGATGTGCCACAGGGTAGCCGGAACGAGTCAGCGCTACCGGAGATGGGTAAACACTCTTGTCCAGGCCGTCGCCCAGTGGCAGGGCGCACCCCTACATCATAAATGGAGAATTTACCTCAAGCCACCGTAGCATAAGCGCTAAATATGTTCATCGTTTTATTTTTATTTTTTTATTCTATTTCCACAATATGTTATTTTTTAAAATGCATTCTTTTATATGGCAGACACACAAATAAACACATTATTATAATATTATTATTATTATTATTATTTATAAATCTTAGGGTATACAGCTAAAAAAATAACAAATATATGAAAAAGTCGTAGATTTGGTCATCAGTTTGTAAAATACAAGAAAAGCAAACTGATGAGGAAAAAATGGAATAAGTAATTATTCGGACGGTTGGATGTTTATTCTATACAATTTGACTGGTATAATTCCGTGCTATTTATTGACGGATTGAAGATATTTTTAATTATTTAAATGGGAGCTAAACGACCCCTTTCTAAACCCGTATGATATTTTATGTCTATTACATTTAGAATTTTGCCCAACGAATGCAATTCATTTTAAAAGCACGTTACTTAGAAGACTGTAGTATACCTAAGACTATAGTGGATATAATAGCTTCCATTTGTCCATGAGATCGGTAAACAATTTTAGTTTCACTATTGGCATATTGACAGAAATTTGAATTACCAAACCTGCCCCTTTCCGCTGCCTAAATTAAAAATCCCACAAACTTTAATTATATACCTGTAAACATTATTAACTTATCAGCCCCATACGTTCTTTTTGAGATCAGATACTTTTTCGCTTAACGCACGTCCCAGGCCGAAATCAAATCCCAAACCTAATCCCTTTTCCGCCACAGGGTTTTCATTGTTGTTATTTTGATCGCTATTAACATTAACGTTCCCGTGTACGATTTTGTTATATTTGCTATTGTTATTTTTTACGCGGAACAATTTTTCATTTATTGCACGTCCGAAGCCGAAATCCAACCCCAATCCTAATCCTTGTTCTGTTGTAGGGTTTTCATTGTTATATTGGTCCTCATCAACTTTAACATTTCCATGATTATTGTTGTTACTTCCGAGGCCGAATACCTTTTCACCTAATGCACGTACTGGGCCGAAATCAAATCCCGATCCTCTTAAACTATTTTTCGTTACAGAGTTTCCATTATTGTTATATTGGTCTTCATTAACATTAACGTTCCTGTGATTGTTGTTATTTCTGAGGCTAAAAGCTTTTTTACTTAATGGACGTCCTGGGGCGAAGTCAAAATCGTATCCATATCCTGATCCTCTTTTGTTATTAATATTGACATTTCCATATTTGTTGTTGTTACTTCGGAACTCAAATACTTTTCCTGTTAAATCACCTTTCAGACCGAGATTAATTCCCAATCCCAATCCATTACCAACCCCATTGTAGTTATTTTTGATGCCGAATCCCTTTCCAGTTAAATCACTTCCCAAACCAAACTCAACTCCAAATCCATATCCTTGACGTTTCCCGTTGTTGTTATATGGGTTACCATTTTTGTTGTTATTTTCATACTTAAAGAATTTTCCATTTAGGCCACCTCTTAGACCGAAACCAATCCCTGATCCTACTCCACTATCCATTACAGGGACCCCAATGACATTATTTCTTATTCCAAATACTTTTCCATTTAAATCGCCTTCCAAACCGAAACCAGCTCCTAATCCATATCCCATTTCCGTTTCATCGTTCTCATTTTTGTCATTTATGTAGCTGAATGCTTTTCCATTTAAATCACCTTCCAGACCGACACCAATCACTGATTTCAATCCACTATCCATTACAGCTTTCCCGTTCTTATTATTTGTGATGCCGAATGCTTTTGGACTTAAATCACCCCGCAGACCGAAACCAACTCCAAATCCATGTCCTTTATCCCTCATGGAGTTCCCATTATTGTTATTGTTAAAGCTGAATGTTTTTTTATTTAAATCACCTTCCAGATTTAAACCGACTTCCAATCCTAATGCTTTATTATTTGTGAGGCCGATTGGTGTTGGACTTAAATCACCTCCAAATTGGAAACCAATTCCCTCTACCGATTCATTATCCAGTCCGTTAATATTTCTATTATTGTTATACCGGTCGTCATTACCATTCCCATAAATGTTATTGTTATTTGGGAGGCCAAATTCCTTTCCATTCTTAATACCTAACACACCTCCCTTATTTAAACCAATTAACGATTCTCTTTTTATGTCGAGTCCTTTAAGCTTTCCTTTGTTTCCAAAACCGTCGTCGTTATTTTTGGAGTTGACTCCTTTTCCACTTAATTCATCTCTTGAATCTAAATCGATTTCCGAACCTACACCATTATCCGTTATAAGGTTTCCATTGTTATTGTACTTATTTTCATTTCCATTCCCATAATTGTTGTTATTATTTGCAAGATCAAAATCGTTTCCAATATCTAATATACTTTCCTTGTCGAAACCATTGACTGATTCCCCCTTTTCGTCTTGTTCCTTAAGATTACCATTATTTTCAAAATAGTCGTCGTCATTTTTGGGATTGATTCCTTTTCCAATTAATTCATCTCCTGGATCTAAATCGATTTCCAATCCTAAATCACTATCTATTATAAGAATCCCACTGTCGTTGTACTCGTCATTACCATTCTCATAATCTTTGTTGTTATTTGTGTGGCCAAATTCTTTTTCAATATCTGATACATTTCCCCGGTCGAAACCAATTCCCCCTCCCATTTTATTATCCAGTCCGTTAAGATCTCTGTTGTTGTTATATTGGTTGGCATTAACATTTTCATTTCCAAAATCATCGTTGTCATTATTGAGGCCAATTTTTTTACTTTTATTTAATTCACCTCCCAATCCACCTCCCAATTCGCTGCTCAACCCGCCTCCTATGTTGCCTCCGAATCTGCTTCTCAATCCGCCTTCCAATCCGCCTTCCAACCAGTTATCAGTTCCTTGACCGTAATCGATTTCTAATCTGTTATCCAGTCCACTGTTAAGGCTAGTGTATTTCCGTGTCACGTGATTATTGATATTATTTCTCAATTTAAATCCTTTTCCTGAACCTAATCCACCTGCCATGCCGTTTCGGACCCCGTGACCTTTGTTTCCTTTGTTGTTATCTTGGTCGTTATTCAAATAATTCCCATTATTGTTGAGATCAAATATTTTTTCTGTACTTAATCCACCTCTTATGACGTTACCAACACCGTAATCCTCGTTTCCATTGATGTGATATTGGCCGGCATTTACGTTATCATTCCCGTAATTGTTATAGTTATTTTGGGGACCGAATCCTTTTCCTTTATGCAATCTACCTCCCAACCCATTACCGTTTTCGTATACATTTTCATTTTCCAGTCCGTTATCGTTGAGGTTATTATCATGGTTATGTTGATCATTATTTATATTATCATCCTCGTAATTGTTATTGTTACTTTGGCGACCGAATAGTTTTCCTTTACCAAATCCATCTTCCATGCCGTTACCGTTTCCGTATCCTAATCCAATAACATTTTCTGGCCTGCCCCCGTTGAGGTTATTATTGTTGTTATTGTAAATTACATTATGACTTCCGTAATTGTTGTTGTAATTTCTGAGGCTAAATCTTTTTCCAGATTCTAATCCAACTCCCATTCCGTTTCCGTTATCGTTAGCATCGCCAATACCGTTTCCTCCACCGAATCCAAATCCTGTTCCATCGTCGTCAACATCATTAAAGTTACCAAATTCATTGTTCTGAAAAAAAAAAAGATTCAAGCAATTCAGTTTACCATTATTATAATAAAATAATACATTACAACCCTATAGGCCGATAAACCGGCGTGATTTGGCGAGGCAAATACCTTGAAGGCATAATTTTTTTTTGCTATCGGAAGTCTGCAATTATTATGAACTAAAAAAATAGTTTTCTAATTGACAATTGATTATTGATCGAAATTGCGTTTTTAGTCAAATATTATTTTTTTGGCTAAAAATTGCTCAGGAGCTCAGGGATATGGCGCTGATACAATGAACGCCTTAGGGTTCAAAGGGTTAATAACAAAGAAGACAAACAAACCGAGGTTACGAATAACTTCGTTATTATTTGTCCTCATCTTACCACCACAGTAAGCGAAAAATATTGTTTCTGCAATGATAGAGGGCTTAGCTAGCTTAGATTTGAACCCACAGCACCTGGGCGGGAACCCGAAACTTTATATTGCTCGACTAACTAACTGATTCATTTATAATCGAGAAGCAATCATTAATCAGAAATATAAGATTTAAAAATAATAAAAAAATAATGTCAAAACCCATCAGTCAATCAAAAAAAAATTCTACGTTATTTCTACATTTGTAGAATTGAAAAGAAAAGTATTTTAAGGAGAATCTCGATTGATTTGATCTGTTATGTATCAAACGATTAGGCTTTATGCACAAATAACAAAAAAATTCAATACAAAAAAAAAACACTTTTAGTAATATTAAGAAAGTATTCAAAAGCTTCAGCATTAAATTAATTTCAGTATCACCGCAAAATTATTTGAAAACACACATATTTTTGGTAAAGAGTTTAAAAAGCCAAAAAACTTACTTGCGCAAAAGCGACTTGGCTTAACGCGAAAATTGCGAATGTGGTTGAAACGAGCAGCTTCATATTGCGACGACTGATTTTTAGCGCCTATGTTTTTTTGGCTTTTTGTGCTAACAAAACTCGTGTAGGAGATTTTACTACTTAAGTTTAGTATAGTATGTTCCCTCCAATAGGTTACCAAATAATTCGATGGATTGTTGTGTGAAAATTGATGCACTTAATCAATATTTATAAAAACATGATGATTTTTTTTTCTTGACCTTGTCGAGTCGGGAATCCATCGCTTAGACAAGGCGTCTTCAGGCGTTTCTGTCCTGGACTACGTTAGCGGCCTCAGTTCATTAGATGCCCAGCCTCTCTTCGCATAGCCTCTGTAGTTTCGTTCCCTAACTTTGGAGCTGCCAATTGGACGTCTTCACGCTGGAACTGCCACCAGTGTTTTGTGCGGAATGTCCTGTTACTTCCTCTACTCCTTCGTTTGGCGAAGGAGAGTTGGCGGATGTCAAAGTGGAATGCTGAGGCTATTCAGCCAGTCGATGGTCTCAGGAGTCACTTAGTTCAGCACAGATGTGCTTCCGGAAAATTGATGAGGGGGACATTCTTCTATGATATGTTCAGTTGTTTGAATATGTTCCCATTCACACAACTCAACAACTTAAAATATTTTAGGCCACATTCATGCATCATATACGCACAACGGCTGTGACTGCACCGGATGCGGTTTAATGTGGTCCACGTTTTCCGAGGAAAAGAGAACACTGGCAGTTTAATATGGGTTTACAACAAGATAATTGTTTTTTACGTCTGATGTATGCCATTGAGTTTGCCACGACTCTTCAGGGGAGTGTCGTGATAGAAACTGACCTTTTACTTCACTCCAAAAGGGTTTCCTGAACGTGACGCAGCTGTCATCTTGGAGTGAAATGCTGTTAATCATGGTCTCTTGTCCTACAATGGGCGGTACTGTATTCAAGAGGACAGGGAGCCATTGTAGTGGGGTAGAGGGAAGTGTTCCACTCACCATGCGTATCGAAGTGTTTAGTTGCACGTCGCTCTTCTGCATGCACTTCTAGCCCATACTGGAGTACAATATTCAGCTAACGAGTAGACCAATGAAATTGTAGGCGTTTGTAGGGTATTTGCATCGCAATTCCAGCTAGTTTCATTATGATATTTATGCGAGTCTTGCTCTTCTTGTTAACATTTTCTAGGTGGGAGCTATACCTCAGGCTTCCGTTCAGCTTTTCGCCAAGATACAGAGGATTATTTTCTGGAGTAATGGTATCTCCAGTATTCGCGAGTTGCTTAGGTGGAAGCTGCAATTGTTTTTACTGTCACTAATAAAATCAATTCAACTTCTTCCACATTGGTAATATCAAGGTCTCTGACTCAGTCTAGGGACCATTGCATTTTTTCGCAAACCCTTTTCCAGGGAATAGATTATTTTACCTCCTATCACCGTACACGTTAAGACTTTATTTTTTGTTGGTGTTGTATTAACGATGGTATTTTTAATTATAAAACGCTTCTAGACCCTCGAGGGTGTCTTTGCACACAAGGTTTGTGACTAGCACATGAAAATTATTTATAATTTCATTATCGACATTTTTCGAAAGCGATGCTTTCATCGTCAGGATATAAATAAAATAATTATAATTATATATATATATAAAATTAATTTGTAATGATTTTGCATAGGAAAGACTTATAGAAATTTCAGTATTAGAGTTAAGGAACACCTAATGTGTTTAAATAATAACAACTATTCTGAATTTGGAAATCATATTTTAGAAACCAATCATGCATTTGATATAAATAAAGGTTTAAAAATGTTACAAATTTTAAATTTATAAATCAGAAAAAGCGTTAATATTGAATTCAATTTATTAAATAATCAAATATTTTTCAAAATAGATGTATCTTGAATTTAATATCATATTAATAGAAATAATTGCTTTTTAATTTGTTATTTAAATGAATTATTTACCCACTTTAATCAATTTTTGTTTATGTTTATAATTATGTCTCTTCTTACATTACTGTGTTCTTATTTTTATCATTTGTCTATAATTGAAATTATTTTTCGATATTCATATATTCCTGATGATGAAAGCATCGCTTTCAAAACGTGTAGATATCAATGTATATTTATAAAGTGGTGAGTACTAAGTATATTTTTAAATTTATTTAAAAATATTTGTACTTATGTACAATAAAAGGCCTAGTGCGAGGCATCTATTTAATGTTCATCTAATGTCGCTGCAAATAAAGGGGAATAGAGAAAAGTAGAAAAATTTATACAACTGAAAAACAAATCGACAAATATCAAGAAAGACCAGGAAGTTAGACTATCGCAGTGCGGTTCCATCGAGAAGTAGCATTGCGATCGGTCTGGCAGCAAGCGGACCTAGATACCCGCCCCCGATAACGCGAGAAGTTCCTTGAAGAATTGTGTGTTGGAGGAGAGAAGAGAGACTCCCAAAGACGACTTATGGACATCATCAATTCCTGTGGGAAATGAATAGAGCAGATATTCATCTACTATATGCTCGGTAGCCTACATTGCACAGCATTCATAATGAGGCAAGTCTTTTAGGACTATCTTGTGCATCGTTTTTTGTGTATTACGCACTAATTTATACAGTGCTAATAAATTATTTCTTAAATTTGTATAAAAGTGGCGTTCTTCAAGGTTCCATCTTGGGTACGATTCTATTCATAATATGTATAAACTAATCGCTTTGAACAAATTGAAGGGGAATTGGAGATGAGGATGATCCTAAATCCGAGATAGCATAATATGCAATTGAGAAAGGAATGCAGAGACCTAAAAGCAACGAAGAAAAAATAGTCCATTTGTTCAAAACAAGCATTACGGGAACTAGTGAACTGGCATGATTTGGTTTTGTGTAACGTATATTGAAGAAAAGAGCCTTAATACTGGTTTAGGAAGCCAATTAATATGATTTATTGGTAAACAACAATATCATTCAGAATAGTTACATTCTTACCTAAACCCATTCTTAAAATGGGTTTAGGAAAATGTCGGGCGTTAGTTCATTTAAGAGCATGATTATTCTTCCGAAGAGAATTACTCATGGTGGATTAGTTCAGCATCTCGGAACATGGAAAGATCTGCACACGCGCGCTCCTGTAAAATTGTCAGGAACATAATGGGCAAGTTTTTATAAAATCTCTCGATTGCTGATATGACCGTTTAAGAGGTTATATGACATTACTAGAAAAGCAGTGTGTCATCCTTTGGCAAGCCTGCTAATAGCCAGCATTCTAAATAGTCAGATATTTTCCCACTTCTTCCCTACAAAATCTCCTTCAACTTCACAACACACTCCAAACTGGAGATGCTACACAATTTGCTGCGGAAAATTGTGACTTTTGACCGGTTAGTACCTTAAAAAAAACGTACAGGCTAACAAGGAAATGTTAGGAAATCCAGAAATAAAATCAGTGAATCGTTTGAAATTGAGTGGAAATACAAAATAAGTGCATATATGAGTTAACCATCAACGTTTTATTAAAAATGTTTCCATCTGGCATCGAGTAAACGTACTATACTGGAACAAATGCTTTCTTTATTGAAACGATTTACGCATTGTTTTAATATACATATTAATATGTTGTGTAAAATAAAATAACACAACTTTTAATAAAACTTTTATGATTGATTCATAAAAAAATTTACAAGTTGGCCATTTAACTCACGCCTTTAAAAGTGTTGAATCAATAACACCAAATTACTTTCGCTCTTCGGAGACCGCATTGCAGAGTGTAAATTATTTTTTCTTAGTGGTGGAAATACAAAATATGGTGTAAGCATAAAAGTGTTTGCGAAATAATAGTTTAAAAGACAAAATGGAATATTAATTATTATATTTTGTGAATTAGTGGATCCCTGTGCTGAGGCGGAATAGAATTGTTTGCTTTGATGACATTCAATTGGGTGTGTGTTCTGTGTTGTTTTTAGTGCTGTTTTTAAGGTTGTTTCGTTGATCTCTTTCATCCAGACATTAATTCTTGACTTGTACTCATCTTGACTGGTTCTCATAATATTATATAAATCATTAGTAAGGAGTAGGCTTGAGAATGGGTCGGTGGTTTGGAGCCCACATCTGGTCAAGTATTCCCTCATGCTTGAGAGAGTTCAGAAGAAATTTTTGAGATTTCTCTATCTGAGGGAGTATGGCTACTACCCGTGGCTCTATCCTACCAACTTTCTCTTAGGTATGCTCGGAATGAACCATATGCGGTTCAGAAGGGATGTACACATTGTTACACATTTCTTCAGACTGTTTCGCGGATGGTTCGAAAACTCAGCCATCTTGGAGAGCATTCATTGCTATGTTCCCGATGGTTATCTCCGTCACCGACAGCATAGACTGTTTTATCTCCCGGCCTGCAGGACCAACTTGCCAATGGTCATGCCGGTAGGGAGGGCAATCTTGCTGTTAAATAGAATCACTTCAGATATCGACATATTTAGCATCAATGAAGCTGCAGTTAAACATAAAGCTTTGTTGCTACTTGTATAATACCAGTATGTCTTGTATTCAATTTACTGAGATTTATGTATGTCTGTCTACCTTCTTTTTTTTTAAATTTTTTATAATTTTTTTATAAGTAATTATTTTTGATGTTGTACATCCTGTATTATCTTTAAAAATGCCTTAAAATGTAAATTTTGTTAAATTTTAAAAAGGAATAAAGTATTGAATTGAATTGAAGCTTTTTTATTCGTTTTATATCTGGGGGGTGTTGTGAGTTTTGTTGCAAAATATAAGTAGTTTCTTTGTCCGAAAGTGGCTTTATAAAGAGGAATGTTTTTTATGTCATTTTGATTCGATCTAGTGTCATGAATGCGTGCTCTAGCAGGGGTTCCGTATTTATGAAAAGTTTTAATAGTTGGCATTTTACTATGTTAGTTTCTATGGGTAATTTACGTTTGGTCTTTACGATTCCTTTTTTAATTGTGTTCAGACTGTGTATGGCGATTCCATAATGGAATTTGCGGAATAGACTTTTTTAATATCTTCTTTTTTTTTTTTTTAATTTTTGTTACATAATTATATTTTGAAACAGTTTGAGAATACAAGAAAATATGATAAAAGTTAAATATGTAAACAGAAAAATCCCACAAAGGCAAGGCCTTTGTGTGGGTATTATAACAGTTCTTTTTATCATATTTCTATGGCTTATGTGAAAGTTTTCATTTTAAACAAAAAATAAGTTAATAATCATTTTCTTAAAAGTGGTAGCGAAAATAAGAAAGATAAAATATGACATAAAGTGATAATAAGAAACAAACCAATTTTTTTTTTCATTAGTTATGACAGTAAACAGAATTTACTGTTATTATCACATATACTCGTACGTACATAAGTATAATAAGATTTTAGTGGGTGTTTTAAAATCACACACAATACGATAATAATGTTTTGAAAGTAGGTTTTATAAAAATGTATATGTATTGGTGTATTAAAACATGATAACATAAATAAGGCATTGAACAATATAATAAATTATTGGTACCGGCAACAGGTGAAAAATTGAGTTGAATTTTAAAAATCTAACATTAAAATATAAACAAAAGAGAACAAGCTAGAATTCTATATAAAGGAAAATACAGATGGCTGTTAAGACTTATAAGTAAATTTTCATTTGCCACATTTCTCAGATTTTTTAAAGAAATGCGTTAGACTTATAAGCTTTTCCGTAATACCTTTAATGTGTACGTCCCATTTAAGATTTTCATAAATTACTACTCCGAGATATTTTTACGGGGCAGTGAAAATCATCTGAAAACAAACATCAATCATGTTCAATCGCTGCAAAATTCATTGGTTAAATTATTAGCTCATAAAAGTTTATACGAACAAAGGCATAATATTCCATACTTTTATCAGAGTCTTAAAATTCTTTCAGTGAGACCAATTCTGTGGTACAAAATTATATTTCAGCACATTAATAACCCTATATTTAATACAAATAGACTATAGCACACTTACAATACTCTTCTTAATTTTAATGAAGGATTAATGGTTCCTAAGCATATAAACAAATATGGACAAAGAACTTTTGATCACAAGATTCCTAGTTGTTTGAATATGTTACCCGCTGAAAAAAAACTGTATTAAAACTAAACTGTTAATAAATATATTTAAAACTTGGTTAGCTGAGCGAAGCTATTTGTATTAAATAATAAGGAAATATTATTTTATATACGATTTAATGTTGTTGTTTATGTTTTTATTTAATTTAAAAAAATATTTTTGATCAAGATTCTTGAGAAATATTTATGATTTAAGTTTGTTACGTATGTTTTTTTAATGTTTTTATTACATATTGCAACCTTAACTGTAAATTTTGAGATTTGAAATAACTCCCGTTAGACAAACTACAAAAAAGTAATTTATCGGGACTTTTTGTATTGTATTTTTTTTTTGTAAGATGTAAATAATATATATATTTTTTTAATCTGCAAAATGCGTTCTCTGTCTAGTTTGAGGGGCAGAATTTCAACGTCATCTCAAGGGTTTGTTATAAGTCTAGCAAACAGTTTACTAAGTCCGAAGCCATGACTTTTATGTTCAACGGCATTGTATAGTCCAAACTTGAGTACGCTTCTGCTGTATGAGCCGCATACCAGAAAAAGTATGAAAAATTATTGGGACAAATTTGTGCCGACGGAAGAGGTGCGTCATTCCACTTATTTTTAAAACTCCGTTCCAATTTAGTTCCAGTTTAGTTTAGCCACATAGACTCGATTCCTCGGACTCGGTCTTAGTTTCTTTCGGTCCGCATAGGTCCGCCGTTCCGGAATCAAAAATCGTTCATATTACACTAATGAATAGGGACGCCTTTCGTTTTTGACTCCAATCCAAAACCTTTGCCGTTCCTTGAGTGTGAGTTCGGAATGAATGATTCTGGATTTCCGAACTCGGAGTGAGTCCACCGCCTTCGGAATTGAATTCAGTGGACTCGGCCGGTTGTACCGACTATATTCAATACCGCGCTTGATGTGAATTGTCGAAAATGTCAACATCTGTATAATGTTTACTAGCTAATTACGTTTAAAGTAAATATTAACGTAATTGGTAACATACTTAATATTTAGTTTTTCTCTTGTTAAAAACATGGCAAAAATTGAGTTTCTTTCTTGTAAAAACATCGCAAATATTAACATCTTTGATGAATGTCGCTCGCTGAATTCAGCTGATTTCAAATACAGTTTTGTCAGAGTAACTAGTCTGTAACAGATGGAACAGTTTGGAGTAAATTTCACAACTATTTTTTAATGTGGTTATAGCAAAAATAGTAAAACATGAAGGTTGGTTAGTTTTGGTATATGTTTTACAGGCAAAACATAAGAAAAATCAAATTACAAAGGGTAAATGAAAGACAGAGAAAAACTAGATTTGCCGATGGGTATAAATTTATTGAATTAAATGTTGTCATTGACACAATATATCACAATTATCGAAGAAGTGAAAAAAATTAATAGTTCAATTTAAAATGATAGTTGTATTGTCGATTTAACTAGGACAAGTAAAATTAAACCCTTATGGAAACGTTGGCTCTTCGTTTGATAGGGGTTGAAGTGATCCAATAAGGGATCGGTATACTTGCCCTTGTACTTTGAATGTGATGTTTGTACAGTTATAAAATTAAAATTTTGTATTTTTAAAGAAGATGTAATTTAGGACAGGTCGGCAGAAGTTACTTGAGATAAACTAGGTCCGTTGAATGTTTCCTTCTTGATCCCATAGACATGCCGTAACATGGTTGATACTCTCACTTTAGTAACCTTTAAACCATAGAGCATTTCCGTAAAAGTTGTTATTGTCGTTATATTTGTCACTGTTTACATTTTCATCCCCAAAGTTGTTATTGTTATTTTTGTGGCCAAATCCATCTCCCATGCCGGTTCCGAAACCTTTTCCGTAAAAGTTGTTATTGTGGTTATATTTGTCGCTGTTTACGTTATCGTCTCCCTTGTTGTAATTGTTATTTTTGAGGATTAATCCTTTTCCTTTACCAAATCCGTAAACGTTGTTATTGTTTATATATTCATCGTTGTTTACATTTCCATATCCCTCGTTGTTATTGTTATTTTTGTGCCCAAATCCGCCTCCTGTGCCGGTTCCGAAACCTTTTCCGTAAATGTTGTTATTGTGGTTATATTTGTCGCTGTTTACGTTTTCGTCTCCCTTGTTGTAATTGTTATTTTTTCGGATTAATCCTTTTCCTTTACCAAATCCGTAAACGTTGTTATTGTTTATATATTCATCGTTGTTTACATTTCCATATCCCTCGTTGTTATTGTTATTTTTGTGCCCAAATCCGCCTCCTGTGCCGGTTCCGAAACCTTTTCCGTAAATGTTGTTATTGTGGTTATATTTGTCGCTGTTTACGTTTTCGTCTCCCTTGTTGTAATTGTTATTTTTTCGGATTAATCCTTTTCCTTTACCAAATCCGTAAACGTTGTTATTGTTTATATATTCATCGTTGTTTACATTTCCATATCCCTCGTTGTTATTGTTATTTTTGTGCCCAAATCCGCCTCCTGTGCCGGTTCCGAAACCTTTTCCGTAAATGTTGTTATTGTGGTTATATTTGTCGTTGTTTACGTTTTCGTCTCCCTTGTTGTAATTGTTATTTTTGAAGATTAATCCTTTTCCTTGACCAAATCCGTAAAAGTTGTTATTGTTAATATATTCATCGTTGTTTACATTTCCATAACCATCGTTGTTATTGTTATTTTTGTGGCCAAATCCACCTTCTGTGCCGGTTCCAAAACCTTTTCCGTAAACGTTGTTATTGTTATTATATTGGTCGGTGTTTACATTTCCATTACCCTGGTTGTCGTTGTTATTTTTAAGGATTAATCCTTTTCTTTTACCAAATCCGTAGAAGTTGTTATTATTTATATATTCATCGTTGTTTACATTTCCATATCCCTCGTTGTTATTGTTATTTTTGTGGCCAAATCCACCTCCTGTTCCGGTTCCGAAACCTTTTCCGTAAAAGTTGTTGTTGTTGTTATATTGGTCGCTGTTTACATTTCCGAAGCCCTCGTTATGGTTGTTATTTTTGTGGCCAAATCCACCTCCTGTTCCGGTTCCGAAACCTTTTCCGTAAAAGTTGTTGTTGTTGTTATATTGGTCGCTGTTTACATTTCCAAAGCCCTCGTTGTGGTTGTTATTTTTGTGGCCAAATCCACCTCCTGTTCCGGTTCCGAAACCTTTTCCGTAAACGTTGTTATTGTTATTATATTGATCATCGTTTACATTTCCATTGCCCTGGTTGTTGTTGTTATTTTTGTATCCGAATTCATTTATAGGAATAAAACATCCCTGCTTCTGAAAAATACGTTATAAAAAATAAATTATTAAATCAATTCCTTTGGGTGATTTGAGTTGCACAAATCTTTTATTGCTTTATCACTACGATGAAATAATGCAATTTATTTTATCAGTTATCATATTACATATGTTATTAAGGTGATAATTTCAACCAGAGTAATTTATGTTTAAAGAATTTCTTGTGTTAAATATATATCATATCCAAACTAAATTTAACTAGAAAGAAATAAACGTTTTTATTAAATTTTTCGATTAACAAAAAAAATAAAATACATATATATATATTACTCAGGTGGGATACCCGTGTAACCTTTGGAGATATGGTGGTGTGTGGTGATTATTTTAGATGAAAGGATTGATTCACTGATTTGTTTCGTTTCAGTGTTTTGTTGTTCGGATAATAAATAACACGTTCGTGTGAGGTCGAAATGTCATAATTTTTTAACGCGTATATGCGTATTTGCCCGGGAAGCAGTTAAATGGTGTTTTTGGAAATCATTTTAATATACAAATGTAATATAAGTATAGCAAAAGGGGAGGATACAATCTGGGGAATCGGGCAAGTGAATTTTAAAAGGGTGATGGGAAAGAGAAATGACAAATTTACGAGGAAATTTATTTAAAAAAAAGGGAATCAATGAAACCACGTTTTTGGTGGGATAGCCAATAAAGATGAGGAATGCGGAAACACATTAATTGGGACATTTAAGAATTTGAAAAAATTCTTGAAAATTGGAAAAGTTTATGTCATAGAGTCTTTTGAAGGATTTCGTAAAGATATCTTGAAAAACAAATTATGTTCGAGATCGTTAAAAAGATTTGAAATGTTTTTAAAGTAAAAAAAAAAACTTACATTTGCAGTGACTTGGCTGAATGCCAAAATTGCTAGTGCTGTTGATATGATGAGTTTCATCTTGGGACAGTTGACTTCAATGCTCTGATATCCGTCAACGATGTTTTTCGGCTTTTATACAAGAAAAAAAAAATTATGTCGTCGTATATTAAAAAAAAATCCGTAAAGTATAGTACGTCCGCTTTGAAAACGATCAGTAAACTTATATATACATATGTTTTAAATTTATACATACTAACCGTGTTGGTACGACGAAACTAAAAGTGACAAAACATAACAAAAAAACAACACACCTAACCTAACCAAACTATTTGTATTAGAAATAAGGCAATATTATTTTTTTTATGATTTTATTGCTTTCGTTTATGTTTTTTTATTCATTTTTTTTAATATATGTCTACAGAAATATTTTAGAATAATATTTTTTATAAATATTTATGTTTTAAGCTTGTTACATATGGTTTTTATGTTTTTATTTTATATATATATTTTTTAATGTTTTTATTTTACATATTTTGTAACCTTGTCTGTAAATTTTATGTTTTAAATAACAAGCTCCCGTTAGACAAACTACAAAAAGGTTTCGGGACTTTTTGAATTGTATTTTTTTCTGTTGTAAAATTTAAAAAAAAACCAAACTTAACCTTTTGTCATATTCTGTTCAGTCACTGTTCTCTTCTATTTCGTTAACATTTTTGGTAAAAGTGTTCGTGTAATTGATAATAAATATTATAACACTCACTACAGACTGGTTCGCTAAATGCGAAATTTGTTTGACAAACTGTAACCCAAAGGCTTATTGGCTAATAATTGAATAAAAAAATACTTTATAACCGCCACTTTTTTGTTAATATATAAACATGTTTCGAAAACGAAGCTTTCCTCTTCAGGACATACATAATACTAAAAAGGAATATCTAATATTCTTTTATTTCCGATATTCATAATTTTTTTTGCTAAGATTTAACTTTTATTCATTTTTTGTAATCCCAAGAGCTACATTGTTAAGGTCATAGTTTAGTTTGTTCATGACACATACATACATATATATATTAATGCGTCATCTGCGAATTTTATGATACGAGAATATTTAAGAATTTTCACTAGGATTTTTATGTATATTATGATGAGGATTGGTCCAAGAATCGATCCTTGTGGCACTCCTAATTTAATGGGCAGCGACACTATTGACACTATTTTTCCCACTTTAGGAGTCTGATACCTTTCCGTTAAATAACCTAACCTTTAAACCAATTTAATGCTGTTCCTTTTATTCCAATATTAATTACAATGAATGAGGATTGGTCCAAGAATCGATCCTTGTGGCACTCCTAATTTAATGGGCAGCGACACTATTGACACTATTTTTCCCACTTTAGGAGTCTGATACCTTTCCGTTAAATAACCTAACCTTTAAACCAATTTAATGCTGTTCCTTTTATTCCAATATTAATTACAATTAACAAAATTAATTATAAAAAAAAAACAGTTGTTTTCTTTCTAACAAACCGACTATATCGGAATAAAGTTGACAGATTCGCTACAGCAATATCTCAGTTTTCAAAGTAATAACATATAGCGCATTGCATAATGTAGATTTTTTATGGCGTTTGCGTTTAATTAAACTTTATATTATTGTAAATTTTTACGAAGCACAAGAAATCAATTTTATAAAACATCTTTATTAAAATCCTTCACTTCGCAGGATACTGAAAATTATTTAATTATCTTTTTAAATATTGTAAAGTACTGAATTAAATATATTAAAAAAATGTTCACGTTCGTAAAGATTTTCCTTCTAATAAATTTAGCTTTATAATACGTGTCTCTATAATAAGCAGAGTAAGCAAATCCTTTAAAAAAATAATAAATACCAATAAAAGATACTTTCGACTAAGTTTGATAATATTAAAGTATATCGCACGGAAAAAGAGAGAACAGACTATCAAGTAAGTACTCGTACAGTATTTTATGTTTGGTTTGGTTTTATCATGTTTTGAATAACATGAATACCTTTTTTTTTTATCCAGGCTGTGATATATTTTTTTTGAAATTAATGGTAGATAGTTTTCGATAGAATTACAAGTAAAATTTTTAAAAATATTAAAATAAAATTCTTTACCGTTAATGCATATAATAAAAGCAAATTTCCAATGCGTAGTATCTCCATCTAATTACAAACAAACTACCATAACTCTAATATTTAAGTCTGGTAATCCCGAAGAAGTTAATAATTACCGTCACATTTCAGTAATCTCAAATATTGCAAAAATTTTTGAAAAACTTGTTAAAAGATTTAACCAATTTATAAAATGTAATAGTATAATTCACGAAAATCAATTCGGTTTTATGGAAAGTAGAAGCACACAGGATGCAATTGAATAATTAACTAGCCTTATTCACAATTCATTAGATAAATCATTAAAATGAATTTGAGTTTTTACAGATCTCAAAAAAGTGTTTGATAGCATATTTCATGACAACCTTATAATTAAGTTAAGCAACACTGGAATAAATAGTACAGCTCTGGAATGGATAAAAAGCTATCTTTTCAAACGTCCCTAAGTGGTGAAAATAAAAGATGTACTTAGTCAACCAAAAACAAATAATTTCGGCATACCTCAAGGTACAGTACTGGTACCTCTACTTTTTATCATCTATGTAAATGACTTGTTAATGCAAAAGTTAATCGGAAAAATAATATCTTATGCTGACGACACTGTCATAATAATTGAAGGTATTGACTGGAATACTATTAACAAGCTAGCAAATACTGATATTAATATATTGAAAAACTAACTAACCAACCATCACGCCATTTCCCCGCAGGGGTAGGCAGAGAGGACGGACCGCCAAACAACTTGATCTTGGCATACACATCTTGCTTTATTAACATTCATACAACGCCTCATACATTCTCTTTTGTTGTTCCGACTTCTGACATGGCCCGACTCAAGTATTTGATTCACTTGATCGTGCCATGTCTTCCTCGGGCATCCCTTGCTTCTTCTTTCATTCACATTCGCGTCATATATTCTCCTTACACTAGTTTCTTCGTTCATTCGCTCTACATGCCCAAACCATTTAAGAGTCCCTTTATTAATCTTGCTCATGACACTTACATCAGCCTTGCATTCTTTACGAATTTCAATATTTTTCACACGATCATACATGGTTTTTCCACACATTCGTTTCAGAGATCTCATTTCTACGGCATTCAGTTTACTTTCATCCCTCCTCTGCCAAATCCATGCCTCACTGCCATACATCAGGGTTTGTATCAGAATTCCATTCTCTGTGAGCATACGCAACGAGAAAATCTGATCCCTACACCCCCTTCCGCTCATAAATGCACCTTGCACATCCCATTTTTTATCTTTTGTTTTCGTTTGTACCCTTTTAATCAATATCCTACCATACAGCTTTCTAACTGAACTTAGCAGGCTGTTAGCCATTTGATTTCCACATTCCATGACCCTTTACCTTTGTATACAGGGATGATCACAGCCCTCCTCCAATTTAATGGGGTGTAACCCTCCTTTAAACACTGGTTAAAAAGTTTGCATAACCATGTGAGAATTATAAGGCTATTTCCTTTAAAATATTCAGCAGAAATATTGTCGAAACCAACAGCCTTACTATTCTTCATATATTTAATCAAATTTTTTATTTCATCCATGCTGATTTTGGGAACATTCACGCCATCGTAATTCCTACCTGATTCGCCACTGGGATCACTATCAGTCGGGTTGCTTTCAAAAACCTCTTCAAGTATTTCATCCATCTCACTTCTATTTCTTTCTCATTCGTTAACATTTTTCCGACTTTCGATTTCATCACTTTCATACATCCGCTTTCTCGAATTTTTCGGTACTTTTTGACCTCCTTCCAAAACAGTTTAATATTTTCTTGGAAGTATTTTGTCATTTTGTTTCCTTCTTCTTATTTCAGATATTTCTTTCGTTCTTTCACTCCAACACTTACTCTTTTCTTACATCCCTTGTATACTTCTTTCGCTTGATTCCACTCTTTACTAGGAGCACTGCCAGTTGCTCAGACACAGACAGTTCAGACATAACCACGCTTTCTTCTTCTCGGAGACCAGTTTTTTAATTTCATCATCCCACCATGCATCGCCTTTCTTCCTATCTTGCGTACTTATTCCACATACCTCTTTAGTAGATTCACAAAGACTCACTTTTATGAGATTCCATGTTTCATCTATACTTAGACCGTTCATTTCCTCCTCTTCAATCTCATCTCTACACAATTCTCATACTTACTTCTAACAATATCGTTTTGCAGTTTTTATATTTTAACTCTTGTTGGAGTCGACACCGTTTTCACTTTAGAGCGCCAGCCGCGGAAGAGGTTTACTCTCGACACAAGCAGGAAGTGGTCGGTTGCAACCTCAGCCCCTCTGAAGACTCTTGTGTCTTCGGTAATGGCTCTAAACCTAGAGTCAATCGCCACAAAATCAATAATTGATCTCTTATTTCCTCTTTCCCACGTATATTGGTGGATACCTTTATGATTGAAGAAGGTTTATGATACAAAAAGGTTCCACTCTTAACATACTTCAAGTATTCTGTTACCATTGTCATTCGTTCTTTTATCCCCATACATACCTAAGGCCGATTCAAATCCACCCCGTTCAATTCCCACCCACCCATTTAACTCCCCTGCCATTATAATTCTTTCGTTTAATTTTTTTATTAAATTTTCTTTCATTTCAAAAACTGGTTCGATAATAATCTCCCCTCTTAACACTGAAAAAACTAAATTCATTCCTTTCTCTATCAATAAATTTAAAGGAAAACCAGAAATATAACTTATAATACACCAAAGTAAATGCAACAGAACCAATTGTAATCAAGCATGTTCTATACTTAGTCCAACTTTAATTAAATACCTTGCTGTATATATAGACCAGCATTTTAAGAGGAACGGCTGTGCGGCCTATTTCAAACAAAACTTAATTTTGGATTTGAGGTCAAAATACTCAACTAAACCTAATGACATGTTTTTTAATTAAAGGTTTAGTAAATATCTAGTACGCCTGAGAAGTATTTTTTATTTATTTTTGATTTACATTATGACGTATAAGCCATTAAAGGAAACGATTTTTCACGATTTAAGAGGCATCTTTAAAAAATATTTGGGGGCTGACGGCGATTTAAAAAAAAGTTTTACCCAATCTGATTTGAAAATACAATGAAATATAAAATAAAAAAATATTAAAATAAGCATTATAGTGGACCATACATTAAATTAAAAACGACCAATTTACGTGAGAATCCAAATTTGCATACATAATTTAAAATATCGACTCGATTTTTTTTTTTTTTTTTAATATTTTGTTTTTATATTTTTATTTACGTAATCATATTTACATAGAAAATATGACAATTAAAAAAAAAAGATAAACAAATAAATTATTTTCTAAATTGCCTCCATAATTATGAAAACTGTTTTTTTTTTAAATTTTTTATTATGGTATGTACTTAATAATTTAAAACAAAAATAAATAAAATACTTCTCACACGTACTAGATATTTACTAAACCTATAATTAACAAAATATATATTTCAGTTTGGATGGGTATTTCGACTTCAAATCCAAAATTAAGTTATTTATGAAACAGGCAGCGCAGTCGTTCCTCTTAAATGAAAAAAAAAACATAATTGTGAACTTGTTAAACGATTTAGAAAATGTGTATATATGTATTCATAAGACTAAGAAGTATTCTTAGACTAGAAAACCTAAAATGAGTGTACTATGCAATTTTTCAGTCTATTTTACAATATGGAATTGTTGGCTGTTGGTGCACAGTCATGCACATATAGTTCTATGTTTGATGAAGGTTGATCCCCTTGTGTGACAGTAGGTAGCGAAATTCCACTAAAAACACCTAAGTATACCGACGTTTGTTATGCCTACGGCCGGAAATAATCTCTGCTTACCCCTTTATTGACATATTGTTATACTATATGCAAGTAGGAACCTTAAGCGTATTTTCCCTAAGCCGAGTACATCTGCAAGTATGCCATATTTTATTATTTGTCCATATATCATCACTGTATACTCATTCGCGGACTCGGAATTATTGTTAGTAAACACATATTAGGTAGCGGTTTTCCACTGAAGACGCATACAGATATAAGGATATCGACTTTTGTTATGCCTACGGCCGGATGTCCTCTCTGCTTACCCCTCCGGGGAGATTTATTAATATGGATTGCAAGTAGGAACCTGTAGCGTATTTTAAAGCATATATATATACAGATTATGTGGAATTTTGTTATTCGGCAATATGTCCTCACTGCGTAATCCTTCGACGACTCTGTATTATTGTTAGTGAAAATATTTTATGTAGCAGATATAAGTATATCGACTTATTTATTGGTTATACGGTCTCCTATCCTCTCTGCATAATTACTTTATAAATGAGGACGTAGAGTAGAAATAATCCTTTAGGGGATCAACTGTCGGAAGTATCAACTGTCGGGGGAGGTGCACTGTCGGGGCAAATGTCGTGGAACCATTTTATATGATAGTAATTTAAAGTTCGTTAGATTTTTCAAAGCTCTGTCCTATAATATTTCAAATATATTTTGGTCAGAATAATTAGTCTGTAACAGATAGAACAGTTTGGAGAAAATTTCAGAACAATTTTTTTAACATGGTTTCTACAAAAATAGTATAAACGTGAAGGTTCTATAGCTTTGGTATACGTTTTAAAGGTAAACCATAAGAAAAATCAAATTACAAAGGGTAAATGAAAGACAGAGAAAATCTGGATTTTCCGATGGGTATATAAATTTATTGAATAAAATGTCATTGACACAATATATCACAATTATCGAAGAAGTGAAAAATAATTACAGATCGATGCAAAATGATTGTGGTATCGTCGATTTAATGAGGACAAGTAAAATTAAACCCTTGTAGAAACGTTGGCTCTTCCTTTGATAGGGGTTGAAGCGATCCTATAAGGGATCGGTATACCTGCCCTTGTACTTTGAATTGAGATAAATTAGGTCCGTTGAATGTTTCTTTCTCGATCCCATAAACATGCGGTAAAATGATTGATACTCTCACTTTAGTAACCTTTAAACCATAGAGCATTATTGTTATTGTGGTTATATTTGTCACTGTTTACATTTTTATCCCCTTTGTTATTATTGTTATTTTTATATCCGAATCCTTGTCCATTTCCACCTCCCATGCCGGTTCCAAAATATTTTCCGTAGAAGTTGTTATTGTGGTTAAATTTGTCGCTGTTTACATTTTCATCCCCAATGTTGTTATTGTTATTTTTGTGGCCAAATCCACCTCCTGTGCCGGTTCCGAAACCTTTTCCGTAAATGTTGTTGTTGTTGTTATATTGGTCGTTGTTTACATTTCCATTGCCCTCGTTGTGGTTGTTATTTTTGTGGCCAAATCCTTTAGTGGGCCAAATAATCCATTTTCCGTTAAAGTTGTTATTGTGGTTATATTTATCGCTGTTTACATTTTCATTACCAAAGTTGTTATTGTTATTTTTGTGGCCAAATCCACCTCCTGTGCCGGTTCCGAAACCTTTTCCGTAAATGTTGTTGTTGTTGTTATATTGGTCGTTGTTTACATTTCCATTGCCCTCGTTGTGATTGTTATTTTTGTGGCCAAATCCTTTAGTGGGCCAAATAAACGATTTTCCGTAAAAGTTGTTATTGTGGTTATATTTATCGCTGTTTACATTTTCATTACCAAAGTTGTTATTGTTATTTTTGTGGCCAAATCCACCTCCTGTGCCGGTTCCGAAACCTTTTCCGTAAATGTTGTTGTTGTTGTTATATTGGTCGTTGTTTACATTTCCATTGCCCTTGTTGTGGTTGTTATTTTTGTGGCCAAATCCTTTATTGGGCCAAATAAACGATTTTCCGTAAAAGTTGTTATTGTGGTTAAATTTGTCGCTGTTTACATTTTCATCCCCAATGTTGTTATTGTTATTTTTGTGGCCAAATCCACCTCCTGTGCCGGTTCCGAAACCTTTTCCGTAAACGTTGTTATTGTTATTATATTGGTCGTTGTTTACATTTCCATTGCCCTGGTTGTTGTTGTTATTTTTGTGGCCAAATCCACCTCCCATGCCGTTTCCGAAACTTTTTCCGTAAAAGTTGTTGTTGTTGTTATATTGGTCGGTGTTTACATTTCCATTGCCCTGGTTGTTGTTGTTATTTTTGCATCCGAATCCATTTATAGGAATAAAACATCCCTGCTTCTGAAAAATACGTTATAAAAATAAATTATTGAATCAATTCCATTGGGTGATTTGAGTTGGGCAAATCTTTTATTGCTTTATCACCACGATGAAATAACTCAATTTATTTTATCACTTATTATATTACACATGTTATTAAGGCGATAATTTCAACCAGAGTAATTTATGTTTAACGAATTTCTTGTGTTAAATGAGATAAAAACTCAAATTACCTCTAAACTAGAAAGAAATAAACGTGTATTTTATACATTACATTACAATATATATATATATTTTTTGTCTGGTAGATCTATGCAACCTTTGGACACAATGTGGAAGTTCTTTTAGATTAGAGGATTGATTGTCTGATTTATTTCGTATCGGATTTTTGTTGTCCGGAAAATACTAAGATCCTACGCTTTATTCACATATTAAGAGGAACGCTGCGATGCCTGTTTCATTCATTAGTTAATTTTGGATTTGAGGCCAAAATACCCATCCAAACTGAATAAAGTATTTTTTTAAAGTAAACATTAATAAATATCTAGTATGGATCAGAAGTTTTTTTTTTTTTTTTTAAATTATGAAGTATACGCCATGAAAAAAATATGATTACGAAAATAAAAATATAAACACAAAACTTAAAAAAAAAAATAAAATCGGTTCGATATACAAATTATGTACGGCAAATTTGTGTTCCAACGTGATTGGTCGTTTTTAATTTAATCTAAAGTCCACCATATGCTTATATTAATAATTTTTTATTTTTTTTAAAATTATGTATCACTAATTTTTTAAAGCAGATCGGGTTAAACTTTTATTTCAACCACCGTTAGCCCCCAAACAATTGTAAGACGTGCCTCTAAAATTGCAAAAAAATAATTCCTTTTATGGCCTATATTTCATAATGTAAAACAATAATAAATACTTAAATAAAAACTTCTAATCCGTACTAGATATTTACTATACTTTTTATAAAAAAAGATCATTAGGTTTAGGCGAGTATTTTGGCCTAAAATCCAAAATTAGTTTTGTATGAAACAGGCCGCGCAGCCGTTCCTCTTAACTGAGTGCGCCCACTGTAGAATATGGCAGCCACCTCTGGTCTGGAGCCCCAAAATATCTCAAATAAACCCTCGACTCTGTGCAGAAATGGGCGGTCCGTTTGATAGATTCGCCTATCTTAACAAACGGATAGCAATCTTTGGAACACGCCTTGCTATCCTTGTTCTATCCGTATTTCAATCTCTCAGGAACTAGCGTCATTTATCCCTTCGGCAACCTTGCACAGTTGGGAAAAGCGCCAAACGCGCGCCCAACATTTGCAAACGGCTGACATTGGTCACATGAGAACGGGTCGCTTATACGACTCGTTCTGGTGTTCAACATCTCGGCTGTGGAATGATCCTGATGATGAAGTTTCCTCCCTCCTACAACATGGGTCGCTTCAAGAAACAGGTTCACTCCTTCCTTTCCTCTAAAAGAACCTTCACACAGCACCCCTAAAGGTGATATAGGCCTTGAAAGAAATTATTCCCTCAGTGAAATTAAAAAAAAAAAAAAAAATATCCCAAGATTAATTTGGAATAAACTTTCCAATTTTTTTACCCCTAAGAATTAAATTGAAAGCATTTGAAAGGATTGAAAGCATCTGAAAGGATATCGCGTGCATTTTCGTGTTAGGTCGAAGTGGCATAATTTTTTAACCAGGGAAGCAGTTAAATGGTGTTTTTGAAAATCGTTTCAATATAAAAATGTAATGTAAGTATTGCAAAAGGGGAGGATACACTCTGGGGAATCAGGCAAGTGAATTTAAAAAGGGTGATGGGAATGAAGCAATGACAAACTTACGAGGAAAATCATTTTTCGGGAAAAAAAGGGAATGAATGAAACCACGGTTTTGGTGGGATAGACAATAAAGATGAGGAATCCGACAACATATTAAGTAGGACTGATATGAATTTGCAAAAAATCTTGGAAAACAGATTTTTTTTATTGTCACAAAGTCGTTTGAAGGATTTCGTAAAGATATCTTGAAAAACAAATTATGTTCGAGATCGTTAAAAATATTTGAAATGTTAAAGTAAAAAAAAAACTTACATTTGCAGTGACTTGGCTGAATGCCAAAATTGCTAGTGCTGTTAATATGATGAGTTTCATCTTGGGACAGTTGACTTCAATGTTCTGATATCCGCCAACGATGTTTTTCGGCTTTTATACAAAAAAAAATTATGTCGTCGGATATTAAAAAAAATCGGTGATGTATATATAGTACGTCCGCTATGAAAACGATCACAGTAAACTTATATGTATTTTTAAATTGATACACATTATGCACCATGTTTCAGGGTGGCGCGATGAAACTAAAAGTGACAAAAATAACAAAAAAATAAAACACCTAACCTCACCAAACTTAACCCTTTGTCATGTTCTGTTTTGTGGCTGTTCTCTTTTATTTCGTTAACGTTTTTGGTAAAAGTGTTCGTGTAATTGAAAAAAAAAATTATATCTCTCACTACAGAATGATTCGCTAAATGCAAAATTTGTTTGACCAACTGTAACCCAACGGCTTATTGGCTAATAAACGAATTAAAAATTACTTTGTAAAGACCACTTTTTTAATATACCCATATCAACATGTTTCGAAAGTGAAGCTTTCCTCTTCAGGACATACAGGATACTAAAAAATAATAATGTGAAGTATAGACAATTGATAAACCCAGAACACAATAATGTAAGAATAGACAAATTATAAACACAAACAAAAAGTGATTAAAGTGTTCGTACTTTATTACTATTTTACCTAATTTAATCAATTTTTGTTTTTTAGCCAAAGAGCTACATTGTTAAGGTCATAGTTTAATTTATTCATAATTGTCACGTACATATTTATATACTTGTATATCAATCTGTCTCCTGCGAATTGTATGAAACGTGAATATTTAAGAATTTTTACTAGGAAATTTATGTATACGAGTATTATGGAGAGGATTGGTCCAAGTATCGATCCTTGTGGCACTCTTAATTTAATGGGTAGCGGATATGAAACTATTACTCCCACTGTAGTAGTCTGATACCTGTCCGTTAAATAATATTTAAGTAATTTTAATGTTATTACCCCTCGTCCAATATTATTTATAATGCTTTAAAGTCTTCCTTCAAACAAACCGACTATATCGGAATAAAGTAGTCAGATTCGCTACGGCAATATCCTCAGATTTCAATGTAATAACATATTGCGCATTGCATAATGTAGTTTTTTTATGGTGTTTGTATTAAATATAACATTACATTACGTTTTTACGATGCACGAGAAATCAATTTTACAATTTTTTTTTTTAAATCTTTCACTTAGCAGGATAGTGAAAATTATTTAATTATGTTTTTAAATATTGTAAAGTACTGAGTTAAACAGATTTTAACAAAAATGTTGGCGTAATTAAAGATTTTCCTTATAATAAAGTAAGCTTTATAATACGTGTCTCTGTAAGTAGACTTATATAATGTATCAGTGATTTTGGCACATAAATTATAAATTTAATTTACACTTTACAAATAATACCAAATCCTTGAAATTAGTTAAAATCCTCAAATTCTTTGTGTCTGTGCGAATATAACACACAATTTAAAAACATCGACATTCTTCACAAAACGCTTTCAAAATATCGAACTGAATGAAATGAAATGTATCGAGAGGATCTCTTGTCCCGATCCCATCTTCCTCTTCTCTTCCCCCTTATAACTTTTTTATCTCTCTTATTTGCTTCATAAATAAAACACCTGTATATAACCAATGTTAACACAAGAAACAGTTTTGGCTTACCTTTTGTTAAACTTCCTTTCATTTCATTTATTTATTTACATGCATCATATAAGTATATATTATATTGTGCATTTTACATAACATTTTTTTAAAGTATAATAAAAGTGCTTTGTATGGTGTTTTATAATGTGGAGTGTAAGGTAGGTTTGTAGAGGTGATTCTGTGAACGAAGTATATATATGTGTCGTGACCACCTCACTAGGAGAACCTGTGCTGAGGTGTTCACGTGGATGTGTTTAATGTGGTACAAGTATTGATGTTTTAATTTTGCTATGTAAATGTAAATTAGGTATGGAATTTGAAGAGAAATACATTTTTTATTTTGTTTTGGTTATAGCATGCAAATCCTTTAAAAAATAATAAATACTAATAACAGATACATTCGACTAAGTTTGATAATATTAAAGTATATTGTACGGTTAAAGAGAGAAGGGAGGGACTACCAAGTAAATATTGTTTCTTATGTATTGGGTTATGTTTGGTTTGGCTTCATCATTTTTTTAATAACATCAATACCTTGTTTTTTAATCCAGGCTGTGATATATTTATTTTTATAAACAATAATTATTAGCCTGAAACACTCATCTAAATTGAAAAAACCTTCCGAGAAAAGATAAATGTCGCCGACAGGACTCGAACCTGCACCCTTCTGATTGCCGGTCAGATGCTCTACTGTTAAGCTACGTCGGCTTATCAAACATAATAAAATGAATGGAACACTAGTATATATTGATTAACTTGGCGGGTTTGCGATAAGCCGACGTAGCTCAACGGTAGAGCATCTGACCGGCAATTAGAAGGGTGCAGGTTCGAGTCCTGTCGGCGACATTTATCTTTTCTCGGAAGGTTTTTTCAATTTGGATGAGTGTTTCAGGCTAATAATTATTGTTTATAAAAATAATTGTTACCCTTTGCGCTATGCACAAAAATCTTGTCTTAAAAACTTTAGTTTATCAATTAATGTGATATATTTTTTGAGATTAATTGTAGATATTATGTTTACAGTTAGTAGTCGTTTAAGAGTGGTGGGCATACAATTATAAAGTTTAATTGCGTAATACTTAAAATATTTTTGCCCGTGTGAGGTGTGTTATCGGATATTCAGGGTTTTATTTGTTGAGGATCTGGTTTTTATTGCGGTTTGAAGTTGCATTGGAATATGAAGTTTATGTCGGAAGAGATGTAATAAATCAGATTTGGAATATACTTCGTCTTATTGTCATGACGTCGAGTGTTTTGAAAATTTTACCAGAGTCTGTGTAGAACGGTACATGAAGGAAGAGTTTTAATTGTCGCCTTTTGTTTTATTTTTCTAATGGGTCTAATGCTTTCTTCGATGCACTTCCCCAAGCCAGTATGCCATATGTGATAATGGACTGACAAATTTCAATATATATGGTCCTGAGGATTGTTTGCGGGAAAATATTTTTAATGTTCTTCACGCGGTACATGACTCGTTTTAGTTTATTATTTATGTAATTTATGTAATCAGTCCATCGTAAGTATGAATCAATTATGACCCAGAGGTATTTAGTTTGTTTAATCCTTTCGATACGCTTGAATTGTTAAGTGGATAAAGTTTGTGCAGTCATGCAGATATAGTTCTTTGTTTGATGGAGGTTGACCACTTTGTGTGATAGTAGGTAGCGAATTTCCACTCAAAACACCTGCAAATATAAGTATATCGACGTTTGTTATGCCTACGGCCGGAAATCCTCTCTGCTTACCCCTTTAGTGATATGTTGTTATACTATATGCAAGTAGGAACCTATAGCGTATTTTCCCTAAGCCGAGTGCATCTGCAAGTATGTCCTATTTTATTATTTGTCAGTATATCATCACTGCATACTCCTTCGCGGACTCGGAATTATTGTTAGTAAAAACATATTAGGTAGCGGATTTCCACTGAAGATGCATGCAGATATAAGCATATCGACTTTTGTTATGCCTACGGTCAGATGTCTCTCTGCTTACCCCTGCGGAGAGATTTAATTATATTATATGCAAGTAGGAACCTGTAGCGTATTTTATCTCAGTATGTGGAATTTTGTTATTCGGCAATATGTCCTCACTGCGTAATTTTTCGACGACTCGGTATTATTGTTAGTGAAAATATTTTATGTAGCGGATTTCCACGCAAGACGCCTGGAGATATATCAGAGAGAAATCGGATATCCGAGACTCTATTCCGATTGCAGTTGTGTTCGGGAAGAACTTTGCAATCATCATAAGGATAGCAGCCAATAATATGGGATAAAAAATGGAGGATAATATTAACAAGTCTTGAACTTGAAGTATAGTGATATCGGTGTAGATGGCGTAAATTGAACTGGTCCCATTAGTTAAGTTGGTTAAGCGGTTGCCCCGGATAGGCAGAGGTCCTGGGTTCGAATCCCAGATGCGACTGAAATCTTTTAATTTTCTGTTGTTTTTTCGGTTTCGTGGTTCATTTGGGATGTGTTAATATTATCTTCTTCAATGATTAAATATTACAATGAGGCTTACAAACTTCAGTAAGTTATAGAAAAATTGAACATATTATATTATTTGATTATACGCTAGGTGGCGTCGTGATAAAAACACTCGTTCCGTATTCCGTGAAATTTTTTTTAATAAAAACGAAAATGTCTATAATCGGGGACTGCCCGTGCGGGATTGTAATAAATGAGATTCTCGCCTTCATCCAACAAAAAAATGACGTGATGGATGAGCAAACAATGCATATTATATGCGACAAAACATTTAACGAAGATGATATTGAATCGGCTAAAAATATGTTATCCAAGTGTGTGCCAGAAAAAACCTTTGCTAGGAGAGTCGGTGAAGGTAAGAAAAAAAAACAATAACTGATACAATTAAAATACTCAAAGAAACGGACCCCAACAATATACCGAAATTTGCGGTCTTAAACATAAACAAACTACCGCTGGTAACATTTGATTACATTGACGCAACTGCATTTCTTAGAGACTTAATTATCATCAAAAGCGATGTTCCGAAACTGAAAGATGAATCTGATCACAACAAGAACATGGCGATTAAAGAACAAATAGATTTGTTAACTTTAGATATAAAAAGTCTTAAATCTACAGATGAACTGTCAAAAACAAACGAAAACACAAATACCAATAATACAGTACCATCTGTTGACGAACCGCAGAAACCTCATATCATGGACAAACCTATGGAAGAGGCAAATATTTCAACGCCATCTATGGTGAGAAGTACATAACCTGATAACTCACTACAAACGGAAAAACAAATTGATCGCCCAAGGACGAAATTTGCTCTCATCACGCGGCTCGAGAAAACAACGACTTGCGAAGATGTGATCTCTTTTCATAAGCAAAGTTGTATCAATGCAGTAGCTTACGAATTACAAACGAAATCGGGTGAGTATCGAGCGTTTAAAGTTGGAACTCTTGAGTCAGATTACGACAAGAGTATTTGGTCTGAACTCTCAGTTGTGAGAAAATATATATATATACATATTTTATTTATTTTTATTTTTTTAAATTTAATTAATTCAAAAAAAGATACATAATTAATAATTAAACAAGGTTACAATATTTTTCAAAAGTTCAATATTTATATAAGATGTACCCCTATAATGAAGCTGAGCTTGTGTGTATGGGGGTGTGTTATTTTTTTGTTCTTTGTTTATTTCTATGTTATATTATTCAGTGTATATTTTCAGTGTGTTTTTTAAGTTGTGTTTTAAAATTTTTAAAATCATTATTAATGTTTCTAATTTTTTCTGGTAATGAATTAAAAAATTTAACTCCAAGATATTTATAATTTAATTGTCCAATTATTTTTTTGCATTTTGGAATTGGAAGAAATGATGTTTGTCTGAGACTTCTATTATTTTTAAATGGTGCAGTTTTGTTTAGAATATTATCTTTATAAATTTGCAAAGTTACATAATAGAAATATAATTCTTTTAATTTTCTGACTTTGAATTCTTTAAATAATATCTACCGAACAATGCCGACAACGCAAACGAGCAACTCAAAATAAAATTAAAAATGGATCATACGCCTCTAAATATAGTTTAGTTCAATTGCAGATCAATTCGTCGAACAGAGCACTTCATAAATCAATTGTGCAATTGCAATGACGTCATTGTGTTACAAGAAACGTGGTTGCTACCTGCAGACTTAGAATATCTGTCGTCAATACATTCAGAATTTCTCAGCCATGGGACATCTGCGGTGAACCTCTCAGACGCTCCACCAATCGGCCGCCCCTACGGCGTTGCAATTTTATGGCTCAATACAATAAGGGCTGTTCTGATTGAGTGCAGAGAACCCCGGATCACGGCTATTGAAATTGAGTCCGCAACTGGAACTCTCCTTATAGTCACAGTTTTATATGCCAACCAATTCAGCCGAAAACTTACCCGATTTCTCAGACTGTTTGGGAAAAATAAATGCCATTATTGAGGAACAAAATACCTCCAACTCAATTATAATAGGAGATTTTAATGCAGATTCGAGATCTCTATTCGGACCTGAACTTGCACACTTCTGTACGGAGAATAACTATAATTACACTAACACTATGCATTTAAGCTCTGATTCATTCACATATGTAAGCGATGCCCACTGAAGCACCAGACGGCTTGATCATTATGACACAGGGGTTGAGTAATGCAGTGAGAAGTATCAACATCACAACCGATGCGACCTGGTCAGATCATCTCCCAATAACTGTCGAAATAGATCTGGATCTAATCCCCATTATATCCAACAGACAAAAACGACCAAGGGATTTTGGAAAATGGACGGCAAAGTCCGAAAATGAAGTTAAAATTTACAACGATCTGGCAAGTAAATTGTTGTCAAGAATAAAACCTCCGGATGCCATAGGCTGTCAAAAATCTAACTGTGATAGCAAGATTCACAGAATTGAACTAGATTATCTCTACGATACTCTTGTCAAAACACTGAGAAACTCCGCCATACAAGCATTTAAAAATAAAGGACCAAAAAAAAAAACTGTAACATTTTTCCTTGATGGTATGATCAAGTGTCAACTTTGTATCGTCTGTCAAGGGATGCATTCCTCTGCTGGGTTCAGGCCGGAAAGCCTACGGAAGGCAGAATTTCAGATGAAAGAAAAACGACAACAATGCCAACACTCTGAAAACAAAGCACGAATGGATAGCATAGTACATCTATGCACAACAAAGACTTCAGAAAGTTCTGGTAAAACGTCAACTGAAATCCAAGAGCAATGTTCAACTATGCGTCAATAACATCACGGGGGATGAAAATATAGCCAACGAATTTAGAGACTTTTTCTCTTTAAGTGGGGATCAAGGAGATACCACGAAACCATCTATAATGACGTGCTTACCTGCTACCAATGATGACCTGGTCACGAATGTCACTCCTGAAATGGTTGTAGGCGCGATTAAGCAAACCGTTCTAGGTAAAACTCCAGGATACGATGTCATAGGTATTGAACATACTCGTATAAGGTACGCCGGCGATCAGCTCTATACTATCCAGCCGCCTTATACTCGAGCCTCCTATCCTAAGACACACACATGCCGATGGATAAGATTCAAGCTGTCATCATACCAATATTGAAATCCAATCAACTGGATGCATCGATATTGGGAAATTTCCGACCGATCTTCTTGACGCCAATGATTTCAAGAATATTTGAAAAAATCCTACTCACGCTCATAAAAGATAAACTTTCTGGATAACCAATTCGGCTTCAAGAGTGCTTCATCAACTGATATGGCCATTTATGGAGTCAAACAAATAAAAGCCTACTACAAAAAAGAAAAACAACCGTTTATGGGTGTTTTCTAGATCTTAGCAAGAACTCATGAAACGTGGTGTCCCACCAGCAGCAGTAAATATGCTGGCTACTTGGTATGGGCAACAGAAAAATCTCATCCAATGGGCAGGAGCTTCTTCTAAACCCCTATTCCTTAAAAGCAGAGTCAGAAAAGGGGTAGTATGCCTCCCACTCTATTTAATATATACTATGATGACCTCCTACACGACTCACGGATTGGTTGCCATATCTGCGGAGAAAGGAATAATAATATCAACTACACCGATGACATGGTGCTGCTCGCACCATTGATTAATGCGATGAGACGACTTGTGCGAATATGTGAAGAGTACGCAAACTCACATAACTTGTTGTACAACTCCAAAAAATCACATAAAGTTGTATTTAAACACAAGAAGGAGCCACTAAATATCTGGCTAGAAGGAAATATACTGCTTGTGGCCTCGCAGGTCAGATACCTGGGGCATATCCTTACAGAAGACATGAACGATCTGGAAGATATGGAACGACAAAGAAGAGCCATCAATATACGCGCCGGAATGCTCTCAAGGCGGTTCTACCACTGTAGCGACGATGTCAGGAAACTGCTTTTTAAGACATACTGCACTGCCCTATACACATCTGAGCTGTGGTCGAGGGTGTGCTACAACAACGTAACTTCCAAGGTTTTGCAGTGCCACGACGATGTTCACTCAAGGGAGGGTCCACTCATTCCCCGCCTTACTTCGCCACCGACTAGCCAGCTTCTGGGGCAGGACACGGAAGTCAACCAACGCCATTGTCGTGGCTGCACCCGAGTGGCTCAGCAATCCACTCAATGAGCGATGGATGCAGATGATGCGACTGTCACCCTGAAGACGATCTATTAAATTAAATTTATTTAATTTTTTCTATGTTACTATCATCTAAGTTTTTCATTTTATTTATTTTATTTTGATGTAATTATCTTTTCGTAATTATTATTATTATTTATTTTTCACATTTTCTTCTCATGTGTTTTTATATTGTTATTTTACCTTTTTTATTTTTATTATTATAATTATTATACTTACTTTATAAATGAGGACGCAGAGTAGAAATCATCCTTTAGGGGAACAACTGTCGAAGGGATCAACTGTCGAAGGTATCAACTGTCGGGGGGGCAACTGTCATGGAACCTTTTTATATCATGGTAATTAAAAGTTCGTTACATTTTTCAAAGCTCTGTTCTATAATATTTCAAATATATTTTGGTCAGAATAATTAGTCTGAAACAGATGGAACAGTTTGGAGTAAATTTCACAAGAATTTTTTTAACATGGTTTCTGCAAAAATACTATAATCGTGAAGGTTATGTAGCTTTGGTATACGTTTTAAAGGTTAAATATAAGAAAAATCGAATTACAAAGGGTAAATGAAAGACAGACAATCTGGATTTTCCGATGGGTATATAAATTTATTGAATAAAATGTTGTCATTGACACAATATATCACAATTATCGAAGAAGTGAAAAATAATTACAGATCAATGCAAAATGATTGTGGTATCGTCGATTTAATGAGAACAAGTAAAATTAAACCACTGTAGAAACGTTGGCTATTCCTTTGATAGGGGTTGAAGCGATCCTATAAGGGATCGGTATACCTGCCCTTGTACTTTGAATTGAGATAAATTAGGTCCGTTGAATGTTTCTTTCTCGATCCCATAAACATGCGGTAAAATGATTGATACTCTTGCTTTAGTAACCTTTAAACCATAGAGCATTTCCGTAAAGATTGTTATTGTGGTTATATTTGTCACTGTTTACATTTTCATCCCCTTTGTTGTTATTGTTATTTTTATATCCGAATCCTTGTCCATTTCCATTTCCTGCGCCGGATCCAAAATATTTTCCGTAAATGTTGTTATTGTGGTTATATTTGTCGCTGTTTACATTTTCATTACCAAAGTTGTTATTGTTATTTTTGTGGCCAAATCCACCTCCTGTGCCGGTTCCGAAACCTTTTCCGTAAATGTTGTTGTTGTTGTTATATTGGTCGTTGTTTACATTTCCATTGCCCTCGTTGTGGTTGTTATTTTTGTGGCCAAATCCTTTAGTGGGCCAAATAATCCATTTTCCGTTAAAGTTGTTATTGTGGTTATATTTATCGCTGTTTACATTTTCATTACCAAAGTTGTTATTGTTATTTTTGTGGCCAAATCCTTTAGTGGGCCAAATAATCCCTTTTCCGTAAAAGTTGTTATTGTGGTTATATTTATCGCTGTTTACATTTTCATTACCAAAGTTGTTATTGTTATTTTTGTGGCCAAATCCACCTCCTGTGCCGGTTCCGAAACCTTTTCCGTAAATGTTGTTGTTGTTGTTATATTGGTCGTTGTTTACATTTCCATTGCCCTCGTTGTGGTTGTTATTTTTGTGGCCAAATCCTTTAGTGGGCCAAATAATCCATTTTCCGTTAAAGTTGTTATTGTGGTTATATTTATCGCTGTTTACATTTTCATTACCAAAGTTGTTATTGTTATTTTTGTGGCCAAATCCACCTCCTGTGCCGGTTCCGAAACCTTTTCCGTAAACGTTGTTATTGTTATTATATTGGTCGTCGTTTACATTTCCATTGCCCTGGTTGTTGTTGTTATTTTTGTATCCGAATTCATTTATAGGAATAAAACATCCTTGCTTCTGAAAAATACGTTATTAAATAAATTATTAAATCAATTCCTTTGGGTGATTTGAGTTGGACAAATCTTTTATTGCCTTATCACCACGATGAAATAACTCAATTTATTTTATCACTTATTATATTACATACGTTATTAAGGCGATAATTTCAACCAGAGTAATTTATGTTTAACGAATTTTTTGTGTTAAATGAGATAAAAACTGAAATTACCTCTAAACTAGAAAGAAATAAACGTTTATTATATGAATTTCGATTAAAAAAAAGTACAATATATATATTTCTCAGGTAGACCTTTGCAACCTTTGGAGACACTATGTGGAAGTTCTTTAGATTAGAGGATTGATTGACTGATTTATTTCGTTTAGGTTTTTTGTTGTTCGGAAAATACTAAGGTCCTACGTTTTATTCACACATTAAGAGGAACGGCTGCGCTGCCTGTTTCATAAAAAACCCAATTTTGAATTTGAGGCCAAAATACCCATTCAAACTACATGATGTATTTTTTTAATTGAACATTATAAAATATGTAGTATGGATCAGAAGTATTTTTATTTTTTAAATTATGAAGTATATGCTATGAAAAAAATCAACTTTCAAAATTTTAGAGGCAACTTCGAAAATTATTTCCGGTTTTACTGTAATTTTTTTTTGAATTATTGTATTTGCTATGCAAATATGGTTTTGTAAATAAAAATACACAACTTAAAAAATAAAAAATCGGTTCGATATTTTAAACTATGTATGGCAAATTTGTGTTCGAATGTAAATTGATCGTTTTTAATTTAATCTAAAGTCCACCATAATGCTTATTTTAATTAATTTTTTATTTTTTTTACATTATGTATCACTAAATTTTCAATGCTGATCTGGTTAAACTTTTATTTTAGTCCCCAAATAATTGTTAAAGGTGCCTCTAAAATCGCGAAAAATCATTTCCTTTAACGGCCTACATTTCATAATATAAAACAAAAATAAATAAACTACTTCTAATCCGTACTAGATATTTATTATATTTTTTGATAAAAAAAATTATTAGGTTGGTGAGTATTTTGGCCTAAAATCCAAAATTAAGTTTTGTATGAAACAGGCCGCGCAGCCGTTCCTCTTAATTAAGTGCGCCCCACTGTAGAATTTGGCAGCTATCTCTTGTCTGGAGCCTCAAAATATCTCAAATAAACCCTCGACTCTGTGCAGAAATGGGCGGTCCGTTTGACAGATTCGCCTATCTTAACAAACGGAGAGCAATCTTTGGAACACACCTTGCTGTCCTTGTTCTATCGGTATTTCAATGAAAGATGCTCTGAAGAACTAGCGTCATCGATCCCTTCGGCAACCTTGCACAGTTCGGAAACACGCCAAACGCGCTCCCAACATTTGCACACTTTTGACATTGGTCACATGAGAACGGGTCGCTTCTACTACTCGTTCTTGTATTTAACAGCTCGGCTGTGGAACTATTTGCGGGCCTTTCTCTTTCCTCCCTCCTACAACATGGGTCGCTTCAAGACCCACGTTCACTCCTTCCTTTCCTCTAAAAGAGCCTCCACACAGCACCCCCAAAGATGATGTAGGCCTCGTTAGAAATTATCTCCCTCAGGGTAATAAAAAAAAAAAATTCTGGCTTTCACCCCAAGATTAATTTGGAATAAACTTTTACCCTTAAGACTTAAATTTAAAGCATTTCTCTGCAAGGATATCTTGCGCATTTGCGTTATAGCTCCATATGGCATAATTGTTTTTAACGCGTGTGTGCGTTTTCTCCAGGGAAGCAGTTAAATGGTGTTTTCGGAAATCGTTTCGATATACAAATGTAATATAAGTGTGACAAAAGTGGAGGCGAATTTAATTCTTATTTCGATTAAAATTTGCAAACTTTATAATTATATGGAGAATTAGAGTAGAGGTCAGAATTAGAACTAAAAGAGATGATATTATATAGAATGAAGAAGAGGAACTTGCAGATGAGGCTTGACATAAAAGAGGATATTTGTTGTTTCATGAAAGTTCCCAATTTTAGACCAAATAAAGTACAATCTGGGGAATCAGGCAAGTGAATTTTAAAAGGGTGATGGGAATAAAGCAATGACAAACTTACGAGGAAAATTATTTTTTGGGAAAAAAGGGGAATGAATGAAAGCACGGTTTTGGTGGGATAGCCAATGAATATGAGGAATCCGACAACATATTATTTAGGACAGATAAGAATTTGCAAAAAATCTTGAAAAACAGATTTTTTTGTTGTTATAAAGTCGTTTCAAGGATTTCGTAAAGATTCTAGAAAAACAAATTATGTTCGAGATCGTTAAAAATATTTGAAATGTTTTTAAAGTAAAAAAAAAACTTACATTTGCAGTGACTTGGCTGAATGCCAAAATTGCTAGTGCTGTTAATATGATGAGTTTCATCTTGGGACAGTTGACTTCAATGTTCTGATATCCGTCAACGATGTTTTTCGGCTTTTATACAAAAAAAAAAAAATATGTAGTCGTATATTAAAAAAAAAACGGTGATGTATATGTAGTACGTCCGCTATGAAAACGATCACAGTAAACTTATATGTATTTTTAAATTGATACATATTATGCACCATGTTTCAGGGTGGAACGATGAAACTAAACGTGACGAAAAATAACAAAAAAATTAACACACCCAACCTCACCAAACTTAACCCTTTGTCATGTTCTGTTTTGTCGCTGTTCTCTTTTATTTCGTTACCATCTTTGGTAAAAGTGTTCGTGTAATTGTAAATAAAAATTATAACGCTCCGTACAGAATGATTCGCTAAATGCGAAATTTGTTTGACGAACTGTAACCCAACGGCTTATTGGTTAATAAATTAATTAAAAATTACTCTGTAAACACCATTTTTTTAATATACCCATATCATCATGTTTCGAAAGTGAAGCTTTCCTCTTCAGGATATACAGGATACTAAAAAATAATAATGTCAAGCATAGACAAACGATAAACACAGAATACAATAATATAAGAACAGACAAATTATAAACACAAACAAAAAGTGATTAAAGTGTTCGTACTTTATTACTATTTTACCTACTTTAATCAATTTTTGTTTTTAAGCCAAAGAGCTACATTGTTAAGGTCATAGTTTAATTTATTCATAATTGTCACGTACATATTTTCATAAATATATATATTTATATTCATTGATATATATCAATCTTTCATCTGCGAATTGTATTATACGAGAATATTAAATATTTTTTACTAGGACCTTTATGTATATTATGAAGAGGATTGGTCCAAGAATCGATCCTTGTGGCACTCCTAATTTAATGGGCAGCGGATATGAAACTATCGCTCCCACTGTAGTAGTCTGATACCTGTCCGTTAAATAATATTTAAACCATTTTAATAGTGTTCCCTTTATTCCAATATTATTTAAAAAGATTTTTAAAAAAAAAGTTCCTTGTTTCAAACAAACGGACTATATAGGAATAAAGTTGTCAGATTCGCTACAGCAATATCCTCATATTTCAAGGTAATACCATATTGCACATTGCATAATGTAGTTTTTTTACGGTGTTTGTATTTAATAAAACTTTACATTCGTTTTTACGATGAACGAGAAATCAATTTTACATAAGATTTTTATTAAAACCCTTCTTGACGCAGGATAGTGAAAAATATTTAATTATCTTTTTTTAATATAGTAAAGTACTGAGTTAAATAGATTTTTACGAAAATGTTCACTTTATTAAAGATGTTTCTTATAATAAAGTAAGCTTTATAATACGTGTTTCTGTAATAAGCAGACTTACTTATATAATGTATCAGTGATATTTGCATATAAATTTTAAATTTAATATACACTTTACAAATAACAAAAATCCTTGAAATTAGGATAAATTCTCCAATTCCCCGTATATGTGCGCAATCTAACACACAATTTTAAAACATCGACGACATTCTTCACAAAACGCTTTCAAAATATCGAACTTGTCGAAGTAATTTGTACGACCACAAATTGATGCGTAATTGATGACGAGTATGAAATGTATCGATAGGATCTCTTGTCTCGATCCCATCTTCCTTTTCTCATCCCCCTTCTAACTTTTTTTTTCTCTCTCTTATTAGCTTCATAAATAAAATACACGTATTTAATCTATATTAACACAAGAAACTGTGTTGGCTTACCTTTTGTTAAACTTCCTTATATTTAATTTATTTATTTACATGTATCTTATATGTACTCGCATATATTATATTGTACATTTTACATAACATTTTTTTAAAACGTATAATAAAGGTGCTTTGTATGGTGTTTTATAATGTGGAGTGTAAGGTAGGTTTGAAGAGGTGATACTGTGAATGAAGTGTTATACTCGTATGTGTCGTGACCTCCCCACTAGGAGAACCTGTGCTGAGGTGTTCACGTGGATAAATGTGGTAGACATATTGATGTGTATTGGTTAGTTCTGTTTTAATAATTTAGTTTTGCTATATAAATGTAAATTAGGTATGGAATTTGAAGAGAAATACATTTTTTGTTTTGTTAGTTGGCAAATCCTTTAAAAATATATTAAACTTGTAATTATAGATACTTTCGACAATATTAAAGTATATATTGCACGGACAAAGAGAGAAGGGAATATGAAGTAAGTATTGAATTTTATGTGGTGGGTTATGTTTGGTTTGGCTTCATGTTTTGATTAACGTGAATACCTTGTTTTTTGATCAAGGCTGTGATATATTTTTTGTGATTTTGTAGGTATTATATTTAAAGTTAGTGTTTATTTCAGAGTGGTGGGCATACATTTATAAAGTTGGATTGCGTTATACTTAAAAGATTTTTGCCCGTGTGAGGTGTGTTATCGGGATATTCAGGGTTTTATTTGTTGAGGATCTGGCTTTTATTAGGGTTAGAGGTTGCATTGGAATATGAAGTTTGTGTTGGAAGAGGTGTAATACAGATTTGGAATATACTTCGTCTTATTTTCATGACGTCAAGTGTTTTGAAAATTTCACCAGAGTCTGTGTAGAACGGTACTTGAAGGAAGAGTTTAATTGCCGCCTTTTGTTTTATTTTTCTAATGAGTTTAATACTTTCTTCCCTGTTATACTCCGTATCTAATCAACAGTGGTTCGCTTGTTCAATTTTTAATTTTAAAATGTTTTTTTCTATTAGACACGATGCTTTTCAGTAGGTCGAGTTCTATTCCATTAGTGCCGATATTTTTTAATTTTTTGAAAAGTTTTTCGTGTGAAATTGTGTCAAAGGATTTACATAAGCCTAAGTAAATTGATTTTTTTGCATCTAGATTATACGTAATGAAGTCCGTTGCAGTAGCAATTGCATTTTCTGTGTTCCTGTTTTTCCTGAAGCCGTGTTGGTTAATCGAGAGTAGGTGAAACATTTCCAAATAGTGTTGAATTTGTTTTTCATGTTTTTTATTTCAAGAATTTTTGACATAGTATTCAACAGTGCTATGGGTTCGTAATTATCAACATAATTTTTTTGTCCTGATCTATAAATTTTAACAACATTACGTTTTTTTAAATGGCTCTTAAACTTTACTTCTTTCGAACTAAGATTTAATAAAAATGTGAGTGGTTTAAGTAGTTGTTGGTATAGAATGATGATTGTTTCATAGTAAATACCGTCAGGTCCCATATTTGTGTTAATGTTTAGTGTTTGTATTATTTTCTTGGTATTTTCGAGGGTAACTTTTTGTTTTAAGAAATGGTTCATTTTATTAGTGGCGTTTCTTGCATTGTTTTGGGTGTCTGGAATATCATTTACAGTTGGTGATTTTTCTATATTTTCAGCAAGGCTAACTAACTCCAATACTTGTCTAATGTTTGTTAGTATAATTAAGTATGAGTGTAGAATTGTTGTGAAAGTGGAATTCTTCATCATTGATGAGTAATTTTTTTTGTTGTTGTCGTCTTTGTTCTTCCGAGTGTGTGTACTTTCACTCAACATAGACCAAAAAAATTTAGGGTCATAGTTTGCTATTATCAGTTTGTTTCTGTAGTATAATTCTTTGGCATTACGTATAAACTGAGAACAAATATTTTTTTGCCTTTTATGGAAAGAATGAAGAGTAGTATCACTTTGGTTAAGTAACTAACTAACTAACTAACTAACCATCACGCCGTTTCCCCGCAGGGGTAGGCAGAGAGGACGGACCGCCAAACACCTCGATCTTGGCATACACTTCTTGCTTCATTCACATCTCATACATTCTCTTCTATTATTCCGACTTCTGACATGGCCCGACTCAAGTATTTGATTCAATTTGATCGTGCCATGTCCTCCGCGGACGTCCCCGGCTTCTTCTTCCATTCACATTCGCGTCATATATTCTCCTTACAATCCTCTCTTCGTACATTCGCTCTATATGCCCAAACCATCTAAGCGTCCCTTCTTTGATCTTGCTCACTACGCTTACATCAGCCTTGCATTCTTTACGAATCTCAATATTTTTCACACGATCATACATGGTTTTACCACACATCTGTCTCAGAGATCTCATTTCTACAGCATTCAGTCAACTTTCATCCTTCCTCTGCCAGTTCCATGCCTCACTGCCATACATCAGAGTTGGTATCAGCACTCCATTGTGGACTGCTAGCTTCGCTTCTTTGGACAACTTTTTGTTTTGCGCCAACCGCGTTCAGTCCTCCGTTAATGGAGTTTCCTGTATTCACCCTTCTTTCAATATCCCTATCAGTCTTTCCATCTCTCGTAAACATACTTCCCAAATACACAAACTCATCAACCTGCTCCAAGTATTCATCATTCACAACTATATTGCATACTGTTTTCGTACTCTCTCTCTTCAAACACCATGACTTTGACTTATTTACATTCATCATTAGCTCATTCATCATACATACTTCGTTCATCCTAGATACGAGGGACCGTAGACTTCCATACTGTTAGCAATCAGCACCGCATCATCAGCATACAACAGACAAACATACTTGCAGACTAATACTTGCTAAGTATGTTGTTGCACAACGCAATAACCTTATAAAACTAGCCGCCTGTTAGACAACAGCGCCTCTAGTGGCAAAATGAACACTGTAATGCGGGCCCAGCTTCCCGGCGCTCGCTCGACT
>JAHDVE020009373.1:0-10929 GCA_022606495.2 Halesus radiatus
CAATTTCACAGGGACACAAGTGGAGTCACCAAACCAAGGTCCCTCACCTGATTTCCTCTTGGTTACGTAACCATTTTAGTGGCGCCGCCAGCATCGACGTGTGACCGGAAAGTTATTGGTTACTTCCACCAGGCTGATACGCAGCCAGCCAAATGTATAGCGCTATATGGCGGTTCACCAACTCGGCCGCCAGTCGCGCCACCAGTAACATTCCCCCCCCGTGCGCTCAGTCTGTCGAGTCCTGGCTGTAGGTATGGACGTAAAAATGGATAAAAATATCGATACAGAACAATTTATTATTGAAATCGAAAGTAGACAAGCTCTTTGGGATACTTCCTCGCAGGATTATTCCGATAGAGACTTAAAAAGGAAATGCTGGGAGGACATTGTGTATTTATTTGGAGGAGAGGACTTAACTGAGGGCGAAAAAAAAGTTTTGGGTAAGTGTTCTAAATGATCTTTTTATTAACCCTTACCACTCCTACGTCAAGTGCGGCTCGACACCTTATTTCTTACGCCAACTCCCAGTCCTTCACTCTGTGCAGAAACGGGCACTCCGTTTGATAAATTCGGATATCTTAACAAACGGATTGCAATCTTTGGAGCCCAGACGTCAGGCGGGAATGCTATCCTTATTATACTGGTATTTTATTGGAAGATGGTCTAAGAAACTAGCGTCATTAATTCCTTCGGCACCGGTGCACAGTCGGGAAACGCGACAAACGCGCGTCCAACATTTGTACACGGTTGACATTTGTCACATGAGAACGGGTCAGTTCTACGACTCGTTCTTGTGTTCAACAGCTCGGCTGTGGAATGATCTGCAGGCCTCTGTGTTTCCTCACTCCTAAGTCTCCTGGGTTTTTTTAACACCCAGGTTCACTCCTTCCTATCCTCTAAACGACCCTCCACACAGCATCCGCAAAGATGACATAGGTGACCGGAGTGGTTAAGTTGGCATCGTGTTTGGGTCTCACCCAGGCGTCGTGAGTTCAATTCCTCGGCTGGATAAGTCCTCCATTACGACACAAGCAATATCTTCCGCTTACTGTGGTGGTAGTAGGAGGTTATTCGTAACCAGGGAATATTTGTCTTTCTTAAAAAAAAATGGTTTTGTTTAAAATTATTTCCCTCAGGGCCTCCTGTGTGGAGTTACTGAAAAAAGGTCATCGCGGTCGCGTCTAGCTCGACATTGCTCGACGCAGTTTCCAATTTCTTAATTATTTCAAATATTTTTACAGACCTAAACGAAGAGTGAATTTGTCATATTCTAATTTTCTATACAGTATTACATTGTTATTATAATAATAGTGCCAACACAAGCAAGTTAGGGCACGTTGCGGTGATATATATATATATATATATATTAGAGATATAGCAGTATTCCACGAATTCAAAGTCCAAGATATACCATGATGTTTGAGGGAGCGGGTAGTTGGCCATATGATTCTACATATTATCTGTAATGAAGTGTTCGAGTCCTCGAAAATAACACCGAGGCCAATTCTAATGTAAGAAAAAAATTATTGCAAGAAAAAGAGTCGAGAGAAGTATAAGCGACGAGGGGGATATGGGTGGATAGTACAGAGCAACCTACTTCTGCTAGTCAGTATGTTGGAAATGATAAAACATTGTGGACAACTTCACAGAGAACGGCAATAAGGAACTCCAGTTCATTTTTTTATATTTTTTTATCAGTATTGACGTTCAAACTTAAATACCAGTATTTTTTTTCTATAGTTGGCTTTCATGATTAAAATAATTTTTAATGTTTCAATTTTTCAAACTCTCCAAACCTATAGCCGGTCGGTTTTGATCAGTTTTGAGGTTAGAGTGTCAAATTTCAAAACAAAGATAGGCTTTACCGTACATAATTGTATATTCCGTTCATAGTAAACTATAACTAAACGTAAGAAATAAAATTATATACCTTTTTAGAAACTTTAACTCAAAGAATGATAAAAGTATTGACCATTAACATTATCATAATATCCGTATTGATAATTGGTTTGATCCCGAATACTCTTATTTCTTTCATGAATAATAGTTGTTTATATTATATTTCAACAATTATAGAGCTTAAAGTCACCCAAATTATGTTTAAATTTCGCCAAAACTAAAAAAAATACACATTAACCATACAAAACTAAATCGAAAAATAAAATTTTCATACTAATCCAAAAACAGGTTCCTCACGTGACGTCAGATATTCCAAATGCAATGGTAACAACATAACATTGTGTTTTGATGAACTGATTTTTTATTCACTTTTAAATAACGATTTATAAATTCTACGTATAATTATATATAATAAAAGTTATTTATTCAGAATCGGCGTTTGCTGATCTATATGAATATTTTTAAAGTCGTTATATTTTCACTTCCTCAGTTCCTCATTATCTTTATTTTTTTATTAATTAACTTGCTGAAGTATCCGGCGCTATGAATGGTTTGTACTAAAGTTTTGAGGTTATGATGTATTGCCCCTACCCCTCTATCCAGTAATTTTCCTCTAATTTTGAACGTCAAGTGTGGAAAATTTCAATAAGAAGTACCAATATTCTGCTTTAAGGGGTGAGAAAGGGGGATGGGGGTTGTTTTTCGTAATCTAGTGTATACAGTGACCTTCGTCTTGTTTCGAAGGTCAAGTGTGCAAAATTTCATCCAGCTTGGAATAAAACAGATTTGTATTTATTAAATGACCCACAAAACTAGGCGCATGCCCATATTATGATTGAACATAATGATAATAATAATAACAAAAAAAATATTAATAAGAACAACAACAAAAATTAACTGAATTTCCATAAAGAAATTTTCTTTATATATATATATATCAAGGAGTATGTGGTAGTTACAAAAATAATATTTTATGAGTGCAAAGGGATAATGAGTACAATTATTCTACCGTGGAAGTGGATTTTCGTTCATAGAATCGTCTGTAAATTCCCGTCGATCAGTACAACATTGTGGTGGCAGATTGCCCTCCTCTAGTCGAATCTGTAGCTTGTGAGCTTGTTATTTTCAGAGTACCATCATATGAATACGCAACACACAAGTTTTCAGGACTGATTTTGCTATTTTAAATTGCGTTTTGCTGGGGACCATAAGAATTTGGTTATTTTCTGATATTTTAACGCTCTAAGGAGAGTTGCTTAAGAGTTTCTTATCGAATTCAGGTTCATGGAAAAGTGACGAATCGCAGCTTTTCCCGTATGCTCCGGCATCTATAGTATAAATATAGTTATAATTTGTGTCACATATGGCAAGCAATACAAAATTTGCGTCAGATATGGCAAGCAGTACAAAATTTGCGTCACATATGGCAAGCAGTACAAAATTTGCGTCACATATGGCAAGCAGTACAAAATCTGCGTCACATATAGCAAGCAGTACAAAATTTTGTGAGAGTGTTTATGGTTATAATATTATATTGCACCAGAATCGGTAGGTTGAATGAGCCTAATACACTTTCCATCAATACCACCAATGCAGTGTGGAAAGATAGCATGTTTTTCGAATCCTTGTTTCACTCCTTCCACACACAGTAATTAGTAATGGCAAACATAATAATAATAATGGATGATTTGTATAGCGCCGTTTTTGTGAAAAATCACCCCAAGGGCGCTGAATACATGTTTCAACTTTTCCCATACCACCGCACACACTTCTCCGAGTATTACAGACTATATATTAAATATACAGACTTATAATAAAATTATTATTGTATGTCCCAGCTAAACGATATAATATACAAATGGACAGCTTTCTATAGCGCCGTTACGTGATAAAATCCCCCGAAGGGCGCTTTACATTTTAGCTAAAGGATGTGCCTTTTATAAACAAGTATGTTTAAAAGTTATTTAAAAAAATTCAATTCTAGTTTCTGACCTCAGACTGAATGGTAGGTCGTTTTAAGAATGTGAACTCAATACGTTGAAAGCTCTGTCCTCAAATTTCGTAACATTCATACAAGAGGGTTCAACCAATCTGTTCGGCACATCAGACTCGAAGGATCTGATCGTGAGTTGCCTCCGAATAAGATTATCCCCCACACTGAGATCAGTCAAGTATGATTGTGCCAGCCCGTTCAGTACCTTTAATTTCCGATAGTCATAACAAAGTTCTATGAATAAACAGCCAATTGTATTTACAAATAATACAAGTAAATTAAAATTTTACGTTTTTATTTTTTATTTTCAGGATTGATCTTACAGAAACGGTGGAAAGGTATCAGGTCGAGCTACACACGTGAATTAAAACGCCAAAAACATGTCAAATCTGGATCTGGAGCCAATAATCGGAAAAGTGAATATATCTACTTTCAACAATTACAGTTTCTTCAAAATGTAGTGACCATCCGGGACTCTCCAGAAGAAGAAGAAGAAAAATGGAGTTTTGAGGACAATGAAGAAGTGTGCGAACGACCTAAAAAAATTATGAAAAAGAAAAGCAAACGGCAAATGGCTGGAGATGACGATCCCTTCGTTGGAACTTCACATAATTCGGTTGAGCGGATAGAACGGCTCGAGAGAGCAAGTGAAGATGAAGACAGATTGTTTTTACTTTCTTTACATTCTACACTGAAAGAACTTCCTCGACACCGAAAAATGACAACCAAAATTAAAATACTAAGTATTTTAAATGAAGCCTCGGAAGATTAGCAACTTGTGATTACGCCGATTCATTACGGGCAAACTTTCAACGTTAATCCAGGAGTCAGACTGGGTTACCAAGGGAATTATCGTCCTGGATATTCGACGCAGGTGGCTATCACGAGTAATTTACTCGTTGGCAAAATTCGATTTCCGTAAATCTCCTAGAAGTGTAGTGTCACCTAATTGCAATTAATCGATGTCTGCAATGTATCAAACCAATCCAAAATATCATTATATGCAAATTGACCCACCGAAGTAAAGTTACGTTAAAATAATTCTTAAACCTACAAATATCTCTTGTAAATCTGCAGTACCTTACTTTAAATTATGTACGAGTATGTAGGTACTGTCTCATAAACCTATAGTATTTTATTTATATATTTACTACATCTGTCTCGACACCATTGTAATATTAGTTATCAAAATAAATAATTATTACGTTCTCTCTTTTTTTTATTTGCAATACCTATAATATATTTTAATATTTCTATAGATAGGTATGTACCTACATTTTAACAATAATTCACATGGCAGCTTTTTTGAGTCTGGTATAAGCATACCTTATCAGAAAATCGGATGATGCATACATCCAATTTAGTAGGATTTTTATGAACAAATTTTTCCCTACAGTAATCACAAGACGAGGTATTATTTAAAACTACCATCATGCGGTGAAGAGTGTGAGGCGCAAAGTCGCCGTTCTATTTGTATAAAGAACCTGTAAATTTAAAGAGAGAGTAACTTTAAATGTTTCGTCACTTCTTGACAAATAAGAAACCAAGAAATCAAAAAAATCTAAATCTTATCAGAAAATAAAAGTTCTTGGGTCTACCTGATTAGGGAGACAAAAATGTTTTTCATCCGTTTTTTGTTGTTTTATGATCCGGTGAATAATAAAACATGCCTTTTAAAATGTTCATGTGTTTTAACTTACCGTAATGTAACAAATGGGTTTTCTTCCGGCTAATAATAACCATTCTTGATTGCATCTTCTTTTTATAAATCACTTTTGCACAGAATTACTAATTCATCGAAGGACATTCTCACATAGGAAAAAAAACTTATTTGATCAAATCTTCATGAGTGTTGAATTGTACATGCGTAACTATGAAAGGGTGAACCCACCAATGCTTTTTCTTTCTTTCTGGCGGCCGCTCCAGCGTCTCCTCTGATGTCTCGTTTGGTTACCTGTAGACACTGCCACCATGATGTTCCGTGGCGATTTGCACGATGTTTTCTTTCATATCGATCCCCATATGAAAACAAATAAAAATCTTCATTTCTACGATGATTATTTTCATACCTACGATTTAATAGAAATTTGCAGATAGCATTTATTTAGAATTATTATTTAGAATTCCTATGTAGATACATATTACAAACTTCCGTTGAAAACTTGACGTTTTTATGCACTTAAAAAAATACATGTTATTTTTTTACAATAATCCCTACTCAGATGTCTATTTGAAAAAGTATATATTCGTATATGAAATTACCACAATAGAAAAAAAAAGGCAAGTATGCTTCGAAAAATATAAATTACGGGTGTGGTTCTGTTATATGTATGAAAAAATTCACAGCATTTCTTTAAATGCTCCTTAAGTCAGTAGTCTTGACATTTTTGATTTATTCTAAATATGTCGTGTTTTATTAAATGCTTTTAAAACGATCGCTACGCCCTCGGAGTTTTTTTTTATATTAGGCGCTCCCTCTCTCTTCCGTTTTAACATTTCTCCTTTTCAAGCAATGCAGTTTCAGCTCGGAGGGTATTGCTGAGTCAGGAGAAATAATATTTTGGGACGGTACTTAATCGTCAAAAAATGGCAACACCTTTAACATAATCATAGATCAATCATGAAAGTATCTGTCACAAAATATGCCTTTTATTTAAATATACCTCATTGAAATTTACAATACCGAACAGAAACACGCATTTACAATCAATAATAAACACAATCTAGTTTACCTTCAATATTTTTAACAATGTTTTAAATTTACGTATTCCGAAATGAACACCAAACATTTCCACAAAATACTTACAATTATAGTTACATAAAACAATGATAGCTGTCAAATAATGGGCGTCAAACTGTTGAAAATCGGTACCAAAAATAGAACAGTCCTTTTTTCATCCCGATTCCATAGAAAAGACGACCCATATGGAAATTGAAATTTGACGAAAAAAATCACACCACCATCCTTCCGGTTCAAAGATACATTTTCCCGATTTTATTGTATACTTCAGACATATTAGGGATTGATAGTGGATACTTTGGCATTTTTAGTGAATACGAGTATATTTCTCGATCGATTTCTAATGATGGTTCGGGCATGTAGAGCGAATGAACGAAGAAAGGAGTGTAAGAAGAATGTATGACGCGAATGTGGATGGAAGAAGAACCCGGGGACGCCCGAGGAAGACATGGCACGATCAAGTAAATCAAATACTTGAGTCGGGCCATGTCAGAAGTCGGAATAACAGAAGAGAACGTATGAGGCGTTGTATGAATGCGAATGAAGCAATGAAGCAAGAGTGTATGCCAAGATCGAGTTGTTTGGCGGTCCGTCCTCTCTGCCTACCCCTGCGGTGAAACGGCGTGATGTTAGTTAGGCGTGACGGCGTTAGTTAGTTATATTATTAGTCTCTATGTCTATTGATGTCTGCCATTCTGTGGTGCCGCAATCTGCGGAGTTCCAAAATTATGCATATTGCAGAAGATGTATATTCTCGGCGCGGTGATCGAACTCAATACCTGTACCGAAATACTCGCACATAACCCCAAAGTTCTTTGCAATTTAGTTTTATTAATCATTATTTATTTGCATCTGCTAATAGGTTGTAATCAATGACATTGTTTTAATATTTAGATTCCCAATCAGGTTGCTGAAATAATCGACAGAATTTTTTGTATTCACCGCCTTGCACATTAACTTCCCCTACCGCTAAGCCTTGCCAACTGCTAAACCAATAGGCGAAATGTCTAGTATGTTGGGATTATGTTATTTGACAATATGATTTATTTGTGCGTAGGTACGTACGAGTTTGACATTTTAAAATTGAAACAGATCTATGTGTTAAAAAAATTATCAAATTATAGAAAGCATCTTCTAAATCCAGAGAAGAGATAAAGTGACTTCCGGGAAAATGGGGTGAAGTTGGTCAGGTGGGATGGAGTCGTAAAATGTTTTAATTTAAGGGTAGCACCCAAAAATAGCCTTAAACATCACTTTGTGGTCGGCTAACACAAGCAATACTACAAATGATTTATCTCTAAATTCTATACGGGTACGGGTAAAATGTATAAATTTTTCAGTGACAAAAATCCTGAAACTGTAATTTTATAAATTCGATGAAATACATACCAAAATGTCTGTAAATAGGTACAGTTTGAAAACCAGTGAAGGCAATTTCGAACGTTTTACCTAAAATTCCAATAGGTACCTAGGTATTTCACATAGAACTTGAAAGCTTACAGTCCGAAAACTTCTTTCACAGGAAACCATATATATGTTCCTAACCATTGGTATAGAATTTACAGTATTTCTTATGTGGGCAGACTACAAAGTATGTATTTTTAGGCGATAACTGGCTTTATCGACCAATAAAATGCTCATATGACAAGAGTCGCTTATATGACGCAGAAAAAAATGAACATTTCGCGTTTATTTTTGAAATTTTGAATGCATTCAGATTTGAGGTTGTGCTTCGCGTTAGAATTTGACAGTTTATTGTAAACAAAAACGTCCAGAAGAAAAACGACTCAAGTCAAATTTTTTGTATTGTTTTTAAATATAATTTAGATTGCGAATTTCTTTTTTTGAGTTGGAATCGAAAAATGGAAGCGGGTAGCATGAAATATCGGGAAACTGGAAACGAGAAGCAAGAAGAAGAAGCGAGAACCGATGAGAAGAAAAACCAAAACATAAATGCGGGATGTTAGAAACTGAAACAAGAAGCAGTAGGAAGCGAGAAATTAAAACCAGCGATCAATCCATTACTTTAGTCCTATCTATCCTACATTTCCATATTGACTCTAGGTTGCCATGTATACCGCCTAATTAAAGTATATCCTCCAAGCATGTGCTACAAATTCTAGTGGGACTCTATACTTGGTGCACTCTTACTTTGGTCTCTTATTTACACTTTCTCTTAGTAAATTTTTTTAATAAATATTTTTTTATATTACGTATTTATTTAATATTTTCCTCATTCCATCTTTCTATTCACATTTATGAATACCGTTTGTATAAAGTAAAAATATATAGATAAAGAAATATTTTTGTGTAAGATTCTTGAGAAATATTATATATGTTTTTATGTTGTATAGATAAAAATATATTTTGTAACTTTACCTGTAAATTTTGAGTTTTGAATAACAATCTCCCATTAGACTACAAAAAAGTGGTTTATCTGGACTTTTTGGCGTTGTATTTTTTCTTTTGTAAAATGTAAAAAAAAATAAAATAAATACATCCTCAATAACTGTAAATTCACTTTGTAGCATCATTTTAAATTAAATAATACAAAATGCGTGAATGTTCCCAAAATCAGCATGGATGAAATTAAGAGATCAATTAAATGTATGAAGAATGGTAAGGCTGTTGGTTTCGATAATATTGCTGCTGAATACTTTAAAGGAGATAGCCGTATAATTCTCACATGGTTATGCAAACTTTTTAACCAGTGTTTAGAGGAGGGTTACACCCCATTAGATTGGAGGAGGGCTGTGATCATGCCTCTATACAAAGGTAAAGGGTCACGCATGGAATGTGGAGATCACAGGGCTATTAGCCTGCTAAGTTCAGTTGGAAACCTGTATGGTAGGATATTGATTGAAAGGGTACAAATGAAAACAAAGGATAAAATATGGGATGTGCAAGGTGCATTTATGAGTGAAAGGGGATGCATGGATCAGATTTTCTCGTTGCGAATGCTCACAGAGAAGTTTCTGCCAAAAAATCAGAAACTTTTCTGTGCTTTTGTAGATCTACAAAAAGCATATGACCGAGTTGACAGAAAAAAGTTATGGAAGGTGTTGTCCAAGTATGGAGTGAATACAAATCTTATACAGGCAATCGCATCTCTGTACGAGGGAAGCGTTGCATGTGTTAGGGCAAACGGTGATTTTACGGGGTGGTTTAACATCACAAAAGGTGTTAAGCAAGGCTGCGTAATGTCACCGTGGTTATTCAATCTATACATGGATAATTGTATGCAAGAATTGAAAGAGGTGGGCTTAGGCGCAAAAATGAGTAGTCTGCAAGTTTGTTGCCTGTTGTATGCTGATGATGCGGTGCTGATTGCTAATAGAATAGAAGATCTACAGTCCCTCGTATCTAGGATGAACGAAGTATGTATGAAGAATGAGCTAATGATGAATGTAAGTAAGTCTAAAGTCATGGTGTTTGAAAGAGAGAGTACGAACACAGTGTGCAATATAGTTGTGAATGATGAATACTTGAAGCAGGTAGACGAGTTTGTGTATTTGGGAAGTATGTTTACGAGAGATGGAAAGACTGATATTGAAAGAAGGGTGAATGCAGGAAACTCCATTAACGGAGGTCTGAACGCGGGTGGAACTAATAAAATGTTCTCCGAAGAAGAGAAGCTAGCAGTCCACAATGGAGTGCTGATACCAACCCTGATGTATGGCAGTGAGGCATGGAGCTGGCAGAGAAAGGATGAGAGTAGACTGAATGCTGTAGAAATGAGATCTCTGAGACGAATGTGTGGTAAAACCATGTATGATCGTGTGAAAATGTTGAGATTCGTAAAGAATGCAAGGCTGATGTAAGCGTAGTGAGCAAGATTAAGAAAGGGACGCTTAGATAGTTTGGGCATGTAGAGCGAATGAACGAAGAAAGGAGTGTAAGGAGAATATATGACGCGAATGTGAATGGAAGAAGAAGCCGGGGACGCCCGAGGAAGACATGGCACGATCAAGTGAATCAAATACTTGAGTCGACCATGTCAGAAGTCGGAATAACAGAAGAGAATGTATGAGACGTTGTATGAAAGTGAATGAAGCAAGAAGTGTATGCCAAGATCGAGTTGTTTGGCGGTCCGTCCTCTCTGCCTACCCCTGCGGGGAAACGGCGTGATGGTTAGTTAAATTTACCTACCTTTAAATGTCACACTGTACCAATGTGTTCTAATTATAGGTACCGTAATGCAGGTAATAATAATGCTGGACGATTTTTTTTTCTATTTTTGAAATGTGCGTTGTCCATATGGCTTACTTTTGGTTTACTTTTGCAGGCCATTTTAAAT